>DWEI01004130.1:0-11997 GCA_018245875.1 Mysoria ambigua | reverse complement strand
TTCGGAGTCTGGATATGTGCCTGATGCATGGCAATAGGTTCACCACCTATTACATAGTGGGACGTAAACGTAACCGGCGAAACGCGGGAGTGTTCTGTATTCCTCTGCCTACGTCTTCGGGTATTACAGGCATGATTTTACGTATTTATTATATATTTACGCTTTATTGTACAACCTAAACTCAAGATAGTACAAAAGGCAGGCCTAATGCCTAATGGCATTCTCTACCAATCAACCTTTGCTGACAATTCACTAACAATATAAAAAGAAAAAAGCCTGACTCGCACGCGTATGTTATTTTCATAAACAATACATACGTAAGCGTAATAGCTGTTGGTTATCAAAATAAATTTGTGTTTACATAAATTTTATTTTGTTAACCACCGGCTCCAGTTCAAAGTTACTTCATGTAATTTAGATTAAGTATTGTAATTGTGTTGTTCGGTGAACTAATGTAAATATGACAATGTTCATTTGACCTATATTTCTTCAGCAATAACGTAGATGTTATATCCATTTAAGTAGATTATATATTAGGAATGGTGACTGATAAGTTAGTAGTGTTTGCAAACGCGACTGCTGATGGAAGTGTTGTGGGTTCATATACCAAGTCGGGCATTATAAAATGTTTCTAATTTAGATTTTGAAATAGTGGCTCGTAATTCGAATATAAGCACGTTTTAAGGTAATAAGTTAACCTCATATTCCATGTTGGAATATTAAATATTCGGTGAAACATGTGAGTTTACTACGCTCCTCTGCCTACAACTTCTGGAATCACAGCCACCATGTTATCAATTACGCTTGGATTGTATGCCAACGCTACCGACAATTCAAAACCGTAATCATGATGTTTATAAAACAAAGAATTTATATTTTATCAATGTCCTTAATTACGTCCTTGAGGTTCTTCGCAAACTCGAAATTAAACCGTTTCAAAGATTCTTCTTACTGATTCCATATTTTCTTTGGAGATCGTAAATATCATGAATACAATGTTAATGTTAATGTTTAGAATGGTCGAAGTTTTTTTTTTTATAATTTACCAAGAAAATAAAAACGTTTGAATTAAAGACGTCAAGAAAGTTTGAAGAAAGAACACATCTTAAATAAAACTTACGGGTTACAAAGGACAGTGGACCCTTCTTGACCCACTTTGAGAAAAATAGCGACAGCAAACGAAAAGTGCGTAAGTTATTTACACCGTACGAAACTAATTTAACGCTGTGTAGTTTTACCTCCAGTTTATGGGGATACAGAGAAATAGATGTCTCTGCGGTCTCTATATGACTCGGTCACTCACGTACACATTTTAAGATGCACATCACGTACGGTAATGAGTAATTCATCTTTCAACATTATGGTCTATGCGCTACCCTTATTTTAAATGCAACACCATGTAAATATCTTTGGAATGTGAATTTATTCAAATGGCAGTGCAACGCGTGTATTCGTGATGTGGCATTTATAATATTTAATTTCTAAATATCTCGGTCATTGGAGACAGAAATATTACACTTCCTTACACAGATAATACATGAAACATTTAATGAAGAAGAATGTTGACATTTGTTATCGTAGATGGTATCTATGGATACCGATGCTAACACTTACCTTACTTCTTACGAAAACTGCATGTAATCTAAGTAACTATTTGTTAACAAGAGGTATTCAACGTTTAAATCATTATAAGTCGTATATCCGATGCCAGTCCACTACACACGTTTACGAGGCGATTTTTTTTGTCTGCTCATTATATTGTTATACCCGATTGATTTACGATCGTTTTATTAGTCATAACATTTTTATCTTGTCCCGTAATCATTGCATTAAATTTCGTCACGTAATTTTTAGTAGATATTATTGCTTTATGTTGGTAATATAAAAAGTGTAATTCTAGCATGTGATAGATGTAAATATATGGTTTATAAATATGTATATACCCACGCGTAAGCGCCTTTGTTTCACAAGACTTTCTGAACCTCAAGTTGTTCATCTGAGTTTCAATCTAATTTTCAGATGTCGAGCGACTTTCTTGAAAAATTCTCTGCTAGTATTTGAACTACGCCCCACATTTCACTACGCTCTGTCAATTTATATAAAAGCTTAAATCCTTTGAATAGAACTCTCAATTCCGTGTGCGTTATTCATAAAAGACCAATTTCTATTACGTTTTTTCACAAGTATTGTACATCCAGTATAAATTGTATATCCAGTATGTATCCAGTATATATGTTCATGGAATTAAATATAAATTAAGTAATAATCGTCGCCAGTACCCGCAGTAGGTACTCTCTTTGTAAAGTCACTTAAAAAACCCTCGCATTAATTTAAAAAGGCGTTGATGCGTTCAGATACTCGTACATCTTTCTATTTTTCTTATGTCGAGAAAAAAGAAGGGACTTACGTTAACAACTAACCCTATCGCGTTCTAAAGCATTATTTACAAAGATATATGTATAAACTAAAAAAATCATAGCTATTCTTATCAACATAAATTCGTTCAGATTTATTTATTTGGGTTAATTTCTGTGTTTTCTCTTGCAAAATAAATAATTAGTCCATAAAATTGACAATTTTATTACAAAATGAATACCTAAATTTCATACGAAGGCTGTAATAAATAGCCTTGTAGCTTAGAACTAGATCTTCCATTCGCGTCCATCGGAAATCTAATGTTGGAATCTTAGCATACGAGTACATCTCTAACTTTGTGTACACTTGCCCCACTAAGTTACACGCCTTAGAGCTGTCCACACAATGTTCGCTGAGATGCGCAAAGTTTGCTAGTCCGTACATCACCAACGTAGTACAATATGGTTTCCTTCTTATTGTAAGAGGGGACCCCTATTCAACAGCAAGAAGTTATAAGTATTATTAAAGATGAAGAGTACATTTATTGTGTAAATTTGTTTTCGTACTGACGCATAATCTACGAATCCATAGCTTCTTCTCATTATGCTAGAATATCACGGCAGAAACAATGTACGCTCACATTTCAAAATTTTCAAATTGCATATTTCACTGCCTTGTTGGTGGTGTTAGTTGCATGTGCGATCGCCTCGAATTCTACTCTGTCGCAGTCTGTAGCAGTAACTATTTAGCAAATCGTATCCTTCCGCTCGGTGAGTGTCTATGAGATGTGGGTGGAAACAATTGACAGACAGATTGATGTTTACCAAGGTTCCATACGAATTTATAAACCTTAATACTGAATTTTGTCAAATGTATTTCAACCGAATAAATGTAACTGATTATGTTACATATATGTTAGGAACATAGTTCTGTCTAAAATTTAAATACGGTAGCAAAAATACCGAAGCGCAGCAACGTTTGCAACAATAAATCTTGTGTTAATCATGTATACTAGTGTGTTTGCGTGTATGAGATATTGCTAGACAGTCCGTAGTTGTAATATTATGCAAATAAATGAAAGCATACATTCATTCTATCGAAGTCAACCCTTATTTATGAGCTGCACTTATCTCTTAAAATGAATCGATCAGCACATGGTCATACCGTGGCTTCCAGAACGCAGACAATGTGTTCGATCAATCCGAAATATGAAAACCTCAACACAGGCCGCAATGACGCCTATGACGAATACCGTTCTGTCTGCGTATCTGTTATTTACGTAACGCCACAACAAGATCAGCGTGAAACTACACGCGACATTCACCTTGCGTATGGCTTCCTAATACATGGCAAACTCAGTCTTCTTCCAGCTGTGGAATGCGAACATCATGTTGGTCCAAATCCTTATTATGATGTACATCGCCACATGCCTCATCTTCTACGTAGCCCATATCATCGACTACTATCTGAGCGTCGAGGAGTTGTAGAAGCTTCCAGAAGTTCAGTACCTCAGCATGATACATGTTCTGAGATGTGCATTAGTGTCGTCCAGGAATACGTTCACCGGTGTTCCGAGATTCGTCGATGACGGAGGCTTCAAGCCGCTTGGTAAGTGCCTGAAGTGAATATTTTGTGAAGCTAAGTTGTTAGTATCGTGCAACTCATTATTAGACAATTGAATATAATTGCATTGTAGTGCTAGTAAATTGATAGCGTTTATAATTTTCTGTAATAATTATATTGTGTAGAGCTATATTTATACGATTTCTTATGAATAGTATTATTGTACGAAAATATAGAAACAAATGGAACAATTACATGTATAATATGAGACTTCGTAACAAACCTGTAATCCCTAGTGGTTTTAATAATAGCAAATGAGTCGATCTCAATCCGAAAAAAAATATTCATCGACCGCGCTCACTTTGGTTCGCCGCAAAATGCTAAAGGCTTAAAAAATGCAATTCGTAAATTTTCAGTGGCCCTCCAGGCTCGAGGTCTGGCGGGATTCCAAGTACCAATTGGGCGTGTCGTTAAATAATAGCGCTCCTAGAGGCACTGTTTGCTTAACACGCTTTTTAACTCTGAACAAGCTATAGGTGACACAGCACAAAATTCTAAATTAAAACAAACATACGTATTATACATATGCATTAAATACATATCTATTTAACCATGTGTTACGTAATCTCCTTACTATATTATTTTGTATGTGATGCATAATATTCCTTATTATATTATTTTCATTTCTTTTAACAAAGCTACCGTACATCGTCTTGTATTGCACCTACCACCTTTGTTTATTATTTTACTATTCTCCAAGAGTTGAGTGGTGGAGAATGCCACTAGGCATTAAGTCCGTCCTTTGTATTGTCTATTAATGGTGTACAATAAAACCTAATGCAAATAAACATTCATATAATAAAATCAAAATATTTTTGACTTTACACATGGAAATGTAACAGATACTCAATGGATCTGATTTGTAAGTAATATTAAAATATATCTATAGGTATGCCATCACGTTATGATGTTGGATTTTCCTCCTACGAGTATACATAAACCAATTTTAAAATTGCTCTCCATTCGGATCACGCTGATGATTAGGAAATGTATTATAATTTTTTGTCGATATATGTCCACACGATGACTACCTGATATTAAGCGTTCTTTAAAAATACACTTTTTTGTGTTCTTTACAAACCAGATTTAATTTTTTTATTCAAATCATATTATTACAATCACGTCATTGTAATTCATTAAACAAAATGTTTAATAAATTGTGATGAAACGTTGAAGTGTTTAAATTTAAGCTTAACCGAAGCCGATTGTCGTTCCGGCACTCCAATGTCGGGTGCCAAAACACATTATATTGTGAACGGTTCCCACGGAAAATTGCTTTTCATCTATTGGCATATTAATGGTTAGATATTGTCGCTCATAATTAAATTCTGCCGTGCGAACTGTTTAGCTCGTGTTAAATTATGCATCCGCGAAATAATCAACGAGTAATGGTTTTGTATGCGTCCATTGTTTTCTTTAACCGGTCATTTTCTATGAGATTTAAAGAGAAAACAATTTTGAATTTAATGGGTTCATCTAATTAACACGGACGCTGCTATAGCTATGTTACGCTATGAATAACATTAATCATACTCAATTCCAACGAAAACGACAGCATATTTTCATACGCATGGCCTTTATTCGTGCACTTCGAGCATCGGTTATAATAATTGTTAGGAAAACTTTTTGCCGACGGCCACTGGGGGTGCCACGCCGCGGAGCACGTGCGTGGCATCGATCGTGGGACTTCACAAGGCCAAGACTTCTGCACCCACTGCTCGTCGCAATCTGTAGACTATATAATCATTTATATGGCGGCAGACTGATTTATTACACAGTGTAAGAAGGACGTCTGACTGCCTCGTTGGTCGCGTTGGTCGCTAGCGCGTCTACTAATCAGGAGGTCCTGAGTTCAAGTCGCAGGTCGGGCACCACTGGATTTTTTGGATTTAGATTTTCTGCTTGTAGCTCGGAGTCTGGAAATATGCCCGGTGTATGGCAATAGGCTCATCACCTGATCCATCGTGGGACTTAAACGTAATCCCTAACTGCTGAAGAGGTAAACAGAGGAATATAGTACACTCCCACATTTAATCAGTTACATCTACACCCACTATGGAATACTGGACGTAACGGTGTGAGCTGATTGCCATATACCGGGTACAATTCTAAAATCCGAGCTAGTAGCAAAAAATTTGATTAGAAAACGTAAGTTAGGAAAATCCATTAGTCCCCACCCGGGATTTGAACCCAAATCTCACGATCAACAATCGCGCTAAATCACTCGACCAACAAGACTGACCAATAAACCCTCACACTAGTACTACACTAATAATTATTTCCTGTGTTAACTCCTGGCATTGGCCACTCTCAAACTTAGTTCTCCCTATAAAATTAAACAATATGGTAGCTTAACACAAAATTGGCCGTCTTGAAATAATATATTTTTTTAAGATTAGCATTACAAAATTGGTCTGCACGTAGCAAAACAAAACATCATTGCGAAATATTTATATGACACGATTAATTTAACTGCCTCGATGATCATGTTGGTTGCAAGTACGACAGCCGTTAGGAAGGTCCTGGGTTCGATTCTCGGGTTGAGTACAAAATATTCTAATTTAGATTTTCTTAGTCGTGGTTTTTGGCATGTGCGCGATGCATGGCAATAGGCTCACTAACTATTCCTTAAGAAATATTACTAATAATATTACGACACAATATGGCGACAAAAGCTTCCTTTAATTTCTTGAATTAAAGCTAAGACAACAAATAAGTAACCTAGCACTTATTTAACTAGCCTCTGTCCGCCATGACATTAACCTTAAATTGGTGGTATAAAAGTGAAATAGCTCGAGTTCCAAAAACTTATTTTTTTCCGGTAAAAAGAAGCAATAAAAGTAATAAGTTGGCAGCCGTGTAAACGACAATTATTGAGTAGACTTATTAAATTTCTAGCGGTGTCATTGTTCATGTTTACCTTTGATGTCTTCTTTTAATAAAATATAACTTAGTAGATTTTGCCGGACGGTTTCAGCCGCATGTTACTCTATTTTAATATGCTTTAGTATAACTTATGTTATATAGGAAAGCGTGATACAGTAAACTTTTACATTTGAACATATGCGAACTAATGATCATATTTTGGACTTCAAAAACGGCGAACTGTCATATAAACAACCAAACTTGTATATAAATTTAAAACAACTAGAATCATTATCAATTTTAGATTATACAGGCAGGATTATAAAGATGAATATATATTCGTTTGCATTATGTGGATGCAAGTCGTTTGCAGCTTTGAAAAACGTCTCTTTGATTTGTACGGCTCTTTACTTTTACGTAAAGGCTTATGTTATTTTGTAGCAGGTAGAAGTTGCGTAGTAAAGGCCGAAACGTACGTACAGATTTTTTGTTGCCAGTATTAAAAATGAAATAAGCAATTTTCATAGCACAGGACAAAGTTAAAATTGACAGCAAGAAAGAAAACAGTTTGTGTTTCCTTTCATGTACATGTCATGCAACGTTGAACGAAGAATTCAATAAAGTTTATTGTTTAAAAAATGTAATAAGTAGTTGCTTTAGGTGTAAAGCGTGTGCGTCACGGTGAACATAGCAGTGTAACATTAGTTCAGTGCGGATCGAAATGCGATTTCTTGATCAATTCATTTTGACAGGTTCATATAGGTTTAAAGCGCATGCGCATTTAGATAAAGATTATACTAATGTTTATATTTTTTTATAAATAAAAAAATAAGTTACGAAATATTACAAATAAAAAGAATTAAGGTCACTAACAAACAATATGTCCTAATTGTGAGGAGACTCCTGTCGATCCCTAGGACATAATGATGAACAGCTTACGAATAACAGTTGGCGTTCGTCCAACGAATATATTTAAGACCTAGGAACTTTTCAGACATCAACATTACACCACAAGGATCGCCTTACCTAAAACTATACTGAGCGGCGACTTTGATAATCTTACGTAAACGTAACGTAACTTCAACGTTTCACCGGTTACGTTTACGTCCCACTATGGAATAGGTGGTGAGCCTATTGCCATACATCGGGCACATATCCAGACTTCGAACCAATAGTTTTCTAATTAGAAAATTTTTTGTAGTGTTCGACCCGGTAATCGAACCCGGGACCTCACGAACGGCAGTCGCACTCGCAACCAACACGACCAACGAGTCTTATTGGTCACATACACCGGCCTTTAGCCGTCGATAGCTACTACAATAGAACGACTGAATGTATTATGCAATCCAATTATGGTGGTCGCATTAGACATCATAAATTACTTACGTTTACGTACAAACGTCGAATGTGTAATGTAGTGATTACATTTAAACGTCGCTCGCAATGTCTAAGCGCTTAAATTGTCCCTTGCTAACAGACAGCAAATTACATATTAAATATTTCTAACCGGTAAAGATACATACATACAGTTCAAATTACTTGTGCGTTACCTTGAAGTGTCCATCTAAGCCATTTTTATAATTAATTGAGTCACTGGACAAACTTAGCTTCGTTCCTAAATAGCATCCATAGCGCCATCAATAGCCTACGAGTAATGTAAATCGTTCTGCTAAACAGAAAACTGTCCACAGCCGTCAGCTCAATGCAACGCTATAGCGTCAATAAATAATTACTGCAAAGGGCGTATATTCACTTAAAACTGATGACTTTATATCGTCTTCGTCATCAACCTATTCCCACCCACTACTATACATAGGCCTTTTCAATAGTACACCACTGAATTGCAACCGACCGCTGCCGACCGCGTTGCACTTTGGTTATTATTTACCATAAAATAAAAATATATTATTTATTGTTCTCCAACAAGGTATGTTTTGTTCCCATTTATAAGTTACTCATTCACTACCTAACTTGCAATGTCTACCCAAGATGGGTAATTTTATAAAATTATACCTGCACTTGTCTACGCACGTTCAAAAAATTAATAACGAATCGAAACATAGTGGTTCTAAAACTGCCACATTTTATTTTAAAAAGTCACTGGAATGTAAATGTACTATTGTCAGTACTCGCGGTATTGTTAATTAGTATTAAAGTTCTTAAAGTTCTAAAAATAAGTTACATATTAAATTCTAAATACAAATCAACAAATATTACCTATTTTGTTATTATCGTGTATAATTTACGATCATGTTTAATATACTTTTAACGTGTTTAATACATTTTGACGCGTTTAATATATTTGTAACATGTTTAATATATTGCATAAGACCAGGGCCGGATTAACGCTTAGGCTAATTAAGCTGCAGCCTAGGGGGCGAGGATCGAGAGGGCGCGATGACATCGTATCTTCGCAAGCACTATAAATCTAGTTTAATTACATATACCCTACATATTTCAACTAAACCGAGAAACAATACTAAAACTAAATGCGGTGTAAACTAAAAAATTGCAAAAATTTTTCACTTGTATGATGCCTGCCTCTCGTCTTAACAACAGATGTATAAATATTTAAAAAATACTAAACTTCGAAGCAACTGCACATACTAGATGACCGCGCTCATGCATCGCCGCGACGCAACAACTAAGTTGTCTACATAAACTAAGCCAATACAAGTCGTCCGGCCAAACACGACATGAGAACCAAATGTTCTCTACAAGGTAGCCTGCAGTCACGTGTCATGATTTTGGTCAAATAATGCGTGAAGTGCTTTGACTTTATGGACAGTCGGCTAATTAAAATGGTTTGCCACCCAAGGGTTTGTTGAATGTCGTGCAGATTAAAAGATAACGTCAATTTCGTTTGCTGATCGATCTGAAAACTTCTATAGGTAGTATGACTACGAATCATGTTAACTTTTTTACAAACAAAGACAAAAGTAAGTAATATACTACTGTTGCCGACCGTAACACATTATTAGCCTAGGGCGGTCAGAACTCTTGATCAGCCGCTGCATAAGACTGTTTAACTTCGTCAACTTGACATTTTGACAATAATTGCATAATGTTTTATATCTCTCTTTACTGCCTCGTTGGTCATGTTGGTTGCAAGTATAACTGCCGTTCGGGAGGTCCTGTGTTCAAGTCCCGGGTGGAGCATTACATTTATTTTTAATTTATATTTTATAGTAATAGTTCACAGTTTGAATATGCGCCGGTGTCGGACCATAGGTTCACCATATTAGGACATAAACGTATCCGATGAAACGTGGGAGTGTTCCGTATTTCTCTGCCTGCCTCTTCCGGGATTTCAGGCGTGAAGTTACGTTACGTTATAAACTTAGCTGAATGCAACCGGAGAAATAATCGTTGCGATCATTGATATGCATAATAAAAAAACTTACTGTATTGCTGAAATTTTGTATTTATTACATTTATTTATGATTTGTGGTTATTTATTTATGGTTTGTAACACAATTGATATATAATTTATATTAAAACGCCATGGCATTCAACCATGTGGCAATACTTTTTAAATGTCAAATGTCAGACTAGTTCTCGTATTTGCCGTTTGGCGCAACGTTAGCGTTTTATGGTTTAGTGAATGTTAGAACGATATCGATAATTAAATAAAAAAATTCAACATGTTCAAATAATAAATGTGATTGCAAAAAAATGATTATACCAATGATATCCTATTATAATAAATATTACAATTATTTGATGAATAAAATGTTAACTAATATAAATGTAATGTGAAGATATGTATATTTGTAAATGTTTTATTTCAGTTGACTTTGGTTTTCTCACAATATAAAATTCTCGTAGGTATATTCACTAAATATATAGCGGTAAATAAATAATTGGAATAGTATTAAGTGCTTAAAGTATTTTATACTCAAAGTATATTTCATGTCAATTTGCATATATTACACGTATAAATTTATGTATATGTATAGACATACGTAAAATAATTTGTCACTATTAAAACTTAGATTATTATTGTTCATAAATAAAATATCGATACTTCTGGCACCACAACTTGTTGTCGATAGTCTGCTAAGAAGTTTTGATTGCACCAACAGTGTGGCAGTAGCGCTCTGGGCGGTGGAAGGCGATCGATATATACTTAAAGCGGTTGTTTGTGATGTCAACACGCAAATTACAGCGTACGAAAACACCTTTTTCTATGTAAGAATTTTAGAGTTACGATACGCTAGTATCTAGACTGTCATGGACACAGAAAAAAGTTTTATTCAGTGAAATGTAGCTATAATGGCAGAACGGTTAGCATTCGGGTTTTGCTTCGCGGTCGCTAATAATTCGCAGTGATAATTTGTGTCAAATGTAGTGTTTAAGTGTAAGAAGTGAACTGCTAGAACGTGCGATGGCTTTTAGGGAGTACTTGTGGCGATTTTTCCACAACCATAACATGATGGCCCCCTTCTCAAGGTTCTATCGAGCCATGGTGCTCAAGATGAATCAACGTGAGTATCGTCAAGTCAGAAATGATTCTTAACATAGTCAGTTTTAATTAAATCGCCAACTATAAAATATGATTCACCATTAGGCATAATTTTTCACTCACGCGCTTTTTTAATTATTTCAAGTAATATAAGGACCAGACATTTGATGAAGCAAACGAATCTCGTCTCATATGGAATGCATTAATTCAAATAGTATTACTGTTCATCATAATTTTAATAAACAGCCGTTAGTGGCAGATACCACGGATGTGCACAATGTGTAATGAGATTCCACCTGGGGCTGTCCTGGAACACTGTGACTTGGGTATTCTTCAAAGCTAGTAAGGCATTGGTTACCCCTCAGGTGTCACATATGTCTATAGGCAATAGTAACTACTTATCATCAGGTGGTTTGTCTGCCTGTTTGTCAGACTGAATTTAAAAATATATAATGATATGGTTCCATGGTCGCTGTCAAAGCTGTCCAGCTGTCGAAATAGAACCATGAAATTTAATCTATGTTAAAATAAATGATACTGGAAATAATATTAAAATTTAGGAACATCTTATATCTACCAGTAATAGTCTAAATTGCTTTATTTCTTGTACGTACGTAACTTCACGCCTGTAATCTCCGAAGGGGTAGGCAGAGGAATGCAGAACATTCCCACGATTCACCGGTTACGTT
>DWEI01004129.1:0-11997 GCA_018245875.1 Mysoria ambigua | reverse complement strand
GTAAGGATAGAGATATTTGGCACTCCGTGCTCTTTGCCTACCCCGTAAGGGACTCGGCGTGAAGATATGTATGTATGGCTGCTCTGTACTACGGCCGAATGACAGGAAAGGGCTTGCAAGCAAAATGTAAATACCAAAGATATTTTCATTAGTTAGTTGCATTAAATACATTATAAAAACTCACAAAATATCTCTCAACAGTCGATTAACTTGAAATTATTGTAAAGTTTTCAACGTAGATATCAAACGCGGCTACATCAACAGAAGTGCCGCTTTCTGGGCCAGTCATTAAACAAGGATTTGAAGGGTCGAACGGTCCGAAATAAACTTACTCCCGGCTCAAGCGGCTCCATTGAGGCGATAGAGTTGCACAGGTGATTAATGCAAAAGGTCTGTTAATAGCAACTTAGAGAGACAAATCTCACTGTACTGATGTAACTGTACGCATGTGGCGGAAGAGGGATTGAACAGAGTATCAGAGATGAATAACGCCGCTCTCGTCTTATATCCGGAGCTCAGTGACATCTGCATGTTCAAATAAATAGTCACTTGCTCATACCATGAGCGATGATTCCTTTTATTTATTCCCGCGTAAAACATTAAAATAAGCTGTATAAGAGCGTATTTAGTCGCCCAATAGTGTCCAATACGTAATAAATATGATATGACGATATGTAGGCGTTGGGCCACGGTGAAATGGGAAATTTTCTTAGAACATTGTCTATTGCAGAGGATTATAAACAAGACTTAACATGAAATGATACTCATGGTCTTCTCAATTTGATTATTCCTATTTGCCATCCTTTGACAGACCATCCATTTGCTTGCGAATCCAAAGTCCACCTGATTTCGTAAATTTGTAAAGGAATAGACACATGTTCAGAAACGACTCCCACGACCCAAAAACGTCCCAAGATATTATTATTATTCCCATCGGGGTAGATATGGATCAAGGATATCCACTTGCTGCTGTATTAACAGCCTTATTTAGACTCCTCTACACTTCATTCAAGTTGCCTCTCATTGAAGTCGTCATACAAGATCGGCTTATCAAGTTACTTTTGACCCAGCCACAAAACTTCAATATAAACTTTACATGTGTACATAATAGATACCCACTGTCGAACACAAGTCAAAGAGGATTAATTTTCCGGTCAGATGATCATTCGCGGTCCTTTATCTGTGCGTCGCCTTTGTCGCGAGCCGCCAGCCCGCGGCAATTAGTGTCCGTGACAAATCAACCACGCGGGAAATTGTCTGCCTGCGGAAAACGCGAAAGTCTTAATGCCGGTGAATAAACTTTTCTTTTTATAGCGAACTATGTTTAGTATTGTTTTCTTTTCATATCTAATATGATCCTATGTAACTCCGAATATTTGGGAAGAATAACATAAAATAATAATATAGGAAAAATATGTTTAGTACTCACAGAGAGCAGTATTCGCATGCTGTCCTCTGAGGCGTGAGGAATTTGCCTTTCTGAACTGGACTAGAAAGATAGGCTACGGGCTTAACCCTTACCATTCTGAGAAGAGACCCATCCAAAATGATCACACGCCTCTTATAAAAATATGCATGTTTTTAAAATATAATAAGTACTGCTCGACATATCAGCGAAGTCGAACATATCGAACAATATAAAACGCCTAAGGGGGAGCACCCTTTAACGATTGGTAAGCCATATGATAAACTCACACACACATCTGCGTGGCAGACCTCGACTAAATCTTTTCCTATAAACAATATTGAGTCAACTGGTATCCAAGACGGAAAAGTTTATTTAATTACAATATCAACAGATTAATTTATCAGTACCTATTTACTTTTATGCTTATTCAAAAAGCCAAGAATGCCTTACTGTTCCCAATTTTCCCAAGAATGTTTTAATCGTGTGTGCCTGCGAGCTTGCGTGTGTGCGTGCATGCGTGCGTGTATATGTACGTGTGTGCATTTGAGCATACGTGTGTGCGTGCGCACGCTTTTATGCTTTCCTTTTTATGGTAGGTACATAAAACAGCATCAATGAAGATCTATCAACATTTACGTTCTACATATTTTCTATTATTCTTCCGTCTTCAATTTTTCTACATGTCCGAACCATCCGATCGTGTTTCGCGCTGCAATCGACTGCACTGTCTCACGTGAACGTGTGATAGATAAACTGGTTTCGAGCGTATCTGTCGTGGACGCCAAGCCGCCGTTATCGCGCCACCGCAGAGCTGCGCGCCGTAAATCATGTGTAGTTCAACGTGGGCTTATCGTTATGCAAGGATGAGACGGGCAGATACAGGGGAGGCTATACCTAGATGGAACTGTATTCTCTCCGCTCCCACATCCTATATACTTGGAGTGAATAGTTTATTTTGATAAACTTAAATTGCTATTTCGTTTTTAAATGTTTCAGCAGTGTTACACATGGTTATGTATATGCCGACTTGACTCAGTTACCGATTAATTTCGAAGCCATTCGAGATCCCTCTCCATCGACACTTCTTGATTGCAGCGAGGTTGCTGTGAGGGGTTTACCTCTGCAAGCAGTCAATATTTTCGTATTAAATATTTAATACGTTTTTCCAAACATGATTAGTTTGCACCAACTTCCGGTGGCGCCACAGTCGTCTCCTAAACTCAGTATCTCATCCACAGTGTCCAATTAGTTCTCCAACGTAATTAAGCGCAAAACTATACAGATATTACGAACATATATAAGTACATACATATAACGGTCATCCATCTGTCAGTGTTTGTATAATCACGCCCCGCGGCCACATAGGGATCGGTCAGTCTGTCCGTTTGTTGGGTAGACTCTCGCGTTAATTAATTCTCTACTCCACATGCGTATATATTAATGAGCACTACATAACACTACTAAGTTATTAACAAGGATTGCCGACGGCGAAAATGAATTTTAATTTATTCGTCAGGACATAGGAATATTGAGCCGTTTTCGTATTGTTGCATGTGAAATGGAAGCCATTAAAACTAAATACATACATACATACTAAATACATACATACTTTTTATATTATTTAGAAGCGTTTTATTGCATGTATAAACAAGTTTGTGCTATAAATTCAACACGCTCAATCAATAAAAAGATTTATTATGACTTAAAAGTCTCGTCAATCGGTGAAACCACCCGCGCACACATGGTATATTCATTGCTTTAAGCGAATAGAATTACAAACCAGCACCTATGGACATCTGAAAATAATTGTCATGTTTGTAATACGATTATTGCAGCCGGCAAGAATTCATTACGAGATTAAACGAGCACTTGGTACTTACAAATCGTGTAGGCTTGTTGGTATCATTGTCAGTTTAAGTTCGCTGCTGTGCATAAGCCCCTCATGAGAGGTTTTGGTTATACCGACGATCGGCATCAATGACTCTTTGTAGTACGATTGCAGTAGTAACTTCACGCCTGCAATCCCCGAAGGGGTGGGCAGAGGAATGCAGAACATTCCCACGATTCACCGGTTACGTTTCCGTCCCACTATGGAATAGGTGGTGAGCCTATTGCCATGCATCGGTATTGTAATGAAGTCGTTCAATAAATATATAGGTACACTTAAAATGTCTGCCTACCCGGTAAGGGACTTGCGCGCTGATATACTAACATAATAAAAATATCTATTGCCTACCCCGTAATAATGACCACGAGTGAAGTTATGTACGTATATTCAAAATCAGTACATTGCTTCAATTTCTGAATTAGTAATCAGTTACGTGCATAATTAATTGAATTGATAATAACTTATGAACATAATTAATTGAATTAATAATACGTTTAGGATCTTAATTAATTGAATTTGCCAACGGACATTACTCAAACTCTTGATTACACATTTGCTTAGGTTCCCGTTCGCTCGTGGAAACCATTTCTTTAATTCATTAAAAGGTTTCATTTAGTCAGGAAAAGCTATGCATTTTATTCTGTATTTATACAGTTTTAAATTAAGTTGCACCAATAATATAGGAATAGTATTATCTTTGCATTCGACTTACCGTATGTTTGTTCCTAGTGTTGACCATTTAGAAAGTGCTAATTTGTTTTTAAAATACTAATTTGAAATAAGAATGGTATGAGTAACACAGGTGTAGTAAAATTTACTAAATTACAAAATAACCCTTTTAATGCCAACTTGTAGAATAGTGGAACAAATGACAGATTGATATTATGATTATGAAAACAAAATAATAACATGATGCCTGTGATTTCCCAAAGAGGTATGCATAGGAGTGTATTACACTACATTTTACTAGATACGTTACGTTTACGTCTCACTACGGAATAGGTGAGTCTATTGCCATACACCTGGCGCGTATCCCGACTCCGAAACTCTATTAGGAATCTTTAATTAGAAAAACCCGGGGATCGCACGCAGATTTTCGATCAACTAATCGAATAATGAGACAGTCTATTTTAAGTATAATTTATAGGCATGGAGAAAAACTAAGGCCATCACTAGTCACTGTTGGAATCGCTTGTCAGGACAGTCCCATCTACGTCTAAAAACTAATATTAAACACAATAAAAATATTGAATAAAAATATCGCGGCTTCCTTATCCGTGGAAATAATATGGAATCCCCGGATAGTGTCGGTTACTTTATGATAAGAACCAAAATAACTTCACCGCTCACGGCGCCATGAAATCGAGAAACGCTTCAGCTGATAAGTCCACTGTATTTCAGCTACTGTACGAATGCAGTTCAGTTACTACAAATTTCAATTCGACACGAACTCGACTCGATTTTGTTATCGCTGCCGTACAGGGTGTCGGGTCTAAGACACTTAAAATTCTCATAGAAAGAAATAAAAAAGATAAAACATTAAAATCAAAAGTACACATAAACAATATCAGAAAAAAATATTCCGTTTTTCATTCGTTTTTGCAGTAGAATATTTCGAATTAACTTCAATTCACTTATGGAACTATTTTCAATTTTATACCTCAAATTCCAATTGCCCTCTGTCAATGTAATAACAATAATAATATTTCATTATGTGAACAATTTCGCGGCAGAGTCGTTAAAAAAGGTATTCCTATCAAATAGTATATCTCCCTAATAATGATAAGTTCAACATGACGATGCATATCTACTTACGGTAAATTGGATTTAAAAAATCATTAAATTTAAAATAATAGTAGGAGCAACACAAAGCCAGCTGCGAGCGGAACATGCATTATGTATAACTTTTTATAAGACGCCTCAGAAAATGCAATTTGAAACAAAGTATCAAGTTTAATGTGTTTTCAGATTAAAAGCAGCGAGAAAACTGACTCGGGAGTGAATGAACAGGACTTCTAGTTCTGTTTATATGAAGCTATTTAATACCTACCTAAATAATACTAATACCATCTTCGAATATAATACTTTTAGGGGTAGATTGAAGGAACATATTAAGTACCTTTTTGTTATCTCCTAGAACTTAAAAGCTATCTTTATAACATAATTCAATGCAATTGATTTAACAATTTTCACATAAAACTCATGAACTGTCGAAAATATCACTATCTCCTTGCTTGAGTGCCTGCGAGCCTGTAAGCCTGCGAGTGCCTCCTTGAGTGCCTGCGAGCGCGACCGCCGACCGACAGGACCTGGGTTCAAATCCCGGGTCGGATGTTATAACAATCTTCTAACTACAATTTATATTTTAAATTTCGGGTAGTCACTCGGAATCTTGATATGTGCTCGAAGTATGGCGACAGGCTCATCGCCTGCTCCATAGTGAGGCGTAAACGTTACTGGTGAAGCGTGAGAACATACTTACTACACTCCTCTGCCTACATCTTCAGCGATTATAGACGTGGTTATAACTGTCGCTTCATCTAAATATTACGATATTCTAGTTTTATATTAAACCAGTGAAGGCTTCAATATTAATGCATTCATGTACACTTAGCAATCAAATATTTTGATAGATAAAAAAATCTGACCTGATCATTATCTGTTATCTATATTAACTCTACAGCTGGTAGGCGCTAGTATCAACTGCTAGACAGCAATGACTGCTCTGCGGTTTGCAAATTATGAACAGATAAATATGTTGAAACGAAGATATTCCGTTGAACGCTTTATCCAAATTAAGGATAAATTTAATGTTCCCAGGAAGATTTGTGCGCTCTACCGACGTCATAACATCAGGTGATTTTTTTACTTGCTTATTTAAATAAATAATATTTAAAAATAAAATTATAATCTATTTACTTTGTATTCATTTAGAAATCCTATTCAGTAAAGATAATAAATACATCGTAATGTAACAATATAATACATCAATCCCTACAATGTATTATTTATATACAACGTGAATCATGCCAATAAAAACAACGTAATAATTATATTAACGTAAAATGTATCGTAATATCACACCTGCAATCGTCGAAGACGTAGGCAGATGTTTATTATAATTGTACCAGCTAATGATTATTTCATTTTAATTACTTATAAGCACAGCTGCTTTTAATCCAACTTACGGACTTTGTAAAAATGCTCAAAGAAAAACTGTAGCTGACTAATTAAGACTTAATCCGAGCATTCTTTATAATTGCATCCATTAGCTAATAACTGTAATAATAATTACCGGGTTCAGAGAAAATGTTTTATTGCGCTCTAAATTAAAATCCGTCCAAAGTAATCCGTCAGAAAAGAAAATGGACGATAAAGTGAAATGGACGAGGGAATTGTTATACATGTCCGCGCTTGAAACGTCCCGATTCGGTTTTTAATCAAAAGTGTAACCTCACCTTATGCAATCGTACAAAGTAAAGCCATAAAATTTTATTCGTTAAATTCATATGTCAATTTCTGTGATTCTTCTTTCAGTTATCTGTCATTTCATTTTACTGTTTCAATTTAGACAACTCTTGAAATGGGAAATGTGTCTCTTATTCTGGAAAAGGATATATTCATTTCAGAAAAGGTTGCGTAGTTTGGTTGAAGATTGCGCAGGCAGGTTGAGTAGTTGCTCCTAGTTATCCTTAGATGTTAGATAACAGTCGACTGTTTCAGATAATAAGGGGGTGCATGAAAGGACCCACCCCGAGCGGCGACTGTGTCAAATTAATAACACACACACCGCCCGACGCACCCTGGACATTGCGACTAATCCTTTCACCACGATAGCTGATCGTTCACGATCAACTGCCGATATGACGAAGAAGAAGAAGTTAATGAGAAGCCATGAAAGACGTAAAAGAATTTATAACACTTAGGTTAACTATTAAGTTATAAGATATAAATTAATAATTATAGATACAGCCTAATATCGCCTTGTAGTGACAATGTGATGCGATTAGCCTTACTAAGTTTAAAGTAAAACCGTAATCTCATCGCTAACATGAATTGTAACTGTATTGAAAAACGGCCCTTTTCTCAAGATAATAACATAATAAATCTAAAGAATCCCCGTAACGAGATGAAGCATAAAACAAAATGGCCGCCCCAGGTGCAAATTTAAAATGCGGAATTTTTTAAACGAATTCATAGTTTCATTGTTTTGTTTATCAATGTCGAGGCGATGTTAAATTTCTACGAAACCAAAGCATTCCTACGAGTAAATTGTACAGATAGTTAGATCACACATCACAGAGTAACTACTTACTAACTTAATGGGCGAAAAGAAATATAGATACTTATTTAAAATAAAAACATAAAAATTGTACTACCTACTTGTCGTAACTCATCGCATACACGTCCAGCAATCAGACCTTATTGTGTAACCCTAGAGATAAATATAACAATAAAAGTAAATCTGTGCAGACTCTATAGTATTTTATTTTCGACAACGAGAGCGAAGACCTCAACATGACGTAGTTTAAATTCCAGTTGCTCACTTGATGGAAGGTAAATTCTCTTCATAAATTATTCCAAGAATTCCTACAAACGTAAGAATGTCTGTAGAAGAGATATATTCCTCTCTTTATAGTTTCACAACATGTTATGCGTGTGTCAATAAGAATAGAGCTTCATAAGTCAAACATCCACGCTTCTCTACCGGATGTATCCGACCAATTCCTATTTTATGTGTTCTCCGACTCTACAATATCCACTATTTAGGTAGCTTGGATGCTTTTCTTTGCGATATATGCATAAAAAAATATTTGTTTTTATAAAGACTTAAAAAATGACAGAAAATATCACTGAAGAGATAGGCCGAAGAATGTAGTACAGTCCCACATTTCATCGCTTGCATTTGCACCTAGCACAACTACAGATTCTGGAGCGCTATAAAAATTTTCCACTAAAAGATCTAGGTTAGAAAAATATCTAGATTACTACCTGAGGCGGAAATCGAACTCAGGAGCCATCGCTCGATCAGCCTCCGCCCTTGCTACCGCTCGAACATAGTGGCAGTTAACATGTCACATACACATAATCATAAAATCGATTTCTTTAATTACGCGGCGTAATTCTTTGCCTACCTCCTCAGTGATCACAGGGATTACACCTGTAGATACCTGTAATCCCTGAAGAGGTAGGCAAAGAACTGCGATACACACATTCACGGATGAACAGACTATGTATGTATATATACAATAGATTTAACTGAAAACTTCACCATACGTACCACGTATTTAGTGTCAAGAATTTTTATTATTTAACCTCAACAACATGGTATCAATATTTAATATTCTAAAAACACAAACGCTTCGGACATATACCTCGGTACGGTGCGGTTTATAAACGATAATATATTAAACCAGGGGTCATCAAATTAACCAAGAATATTAGACCATAAGTAAATAAAGCCTCGAGGCGAGACACAAGTGAGTTTAACGATCACACCCGATTTCAGAAGGCACCCGCACGATAATGAGGTGGAATTATTAAACGGCACATCGGGTAATTTGATGATTAACTAATGCACAGCCCGCGGCAGTGGCACACTGGGTAAACGAGCTTAGAGACTCCGGTTCGCATATTTGCGGTTACCGCTCGTGTATGCCGCGGTCGAGGAGTACCTTTATATCTTTAAGCGAGGTTCATACGTGTTTATTAACTAGTATTTTGTTACCGACTCTATTTTGGGTTACACACTAACAATGTTAGAGTGTAACCCGTTTTGTTTATTTTAATCTTTCTTCATAGTGATCATCATAAGCCTATTCCCGTCCGCTGCTGGACACGAACCACTCCAATGGCACGTCACTGAGCTTAAAGATCAAGAAGATCGCTTTATATTCAACCGCCGCGCCGCTAGCTACTTTGCTGTATCGCCACTCATATTAATGTTTAGCTGTAATGAATTATGCCTCAAGTAACCTAATTGTTGATCGACTTGGGTGATCTGTAACATTACTGTCACCTGTCACTTTAACATTTGCTAGAAGACACTACTGCCCAACGATTGAACATTCATGCATTGCAACTATCATAACTTAAAGGAAAAGTGATAATAAATAATTTCAAAAAGTGTCTAAACATTCAGTCATAATTATTTTAAGATGGGCTCTTTAGAACTTTAGATTTTTAGATAAATGAAATAAATCATATTTAACTCGAATTTATAGCTCTATGGCGACGCCTACATCCAGCTGCACATTTTCATTGCCCACATATTCCCACTTGCCCGCTCCCCACGTTCTGAACTGTCCACTTTGAAAACGTCCGATCTAGAAGGGTGATTCTACTCTGACGCGATGTGATCGTAAAACATAGTGAATCTAGACGCATTCTGTTGAGATATTCACTTTTACGATCGTACGCTCAATGGATTTTATGTTGTCAGTTAATTCGGTCGCTACATGTAATCCAACTCGAATATGTGATTGCGATTTCCTTATTTCGAATATACATATTATTGATTTTTGTTAAAACCAGCACTTTAAAACAAAACTGAATTCATGTTATTGTCATGTTTAACTTCAATGAAGGAATGATTGCGAGGTTACTGAAGCAGTAGTGTCAATGACAATGAGCTTTACTTTTGTAATCATAACAACATAACAGTGTAATCATATCAATCATAACTTTGAATAGGTATAATGGTGAATTGGTGTCCGAGCGAGATACAATTTTCAGCGGCGACCAAAACGTTAACCGCTCATTCAACACCGCGTCCAGCTTCATTTGACACCGAAACCAACGTAACAACAGAATGACAAAACTTAGCAACGAGCAACAATATCAATATATGCATAATTTTATATCGATACCATTGTCGCTACCGATGCCGACAACATAATATCTACACTACCCACATATGTTCACAGCATTTAAAATAGTTACAGTTCGAATGTGCGTTGTAATACGAGACTTCACAAACAAATCGTAAAGGACACGCCGTTGCCCCCGTATCGCGTGTACACATACATTTAGAAAGGGCACTTCAGAGCACCGCAGTTTACATCAAACAGAGACAGCCGCGGGCCACAATTTGCCTATTGCCTGTTAAACAACGCTCGGCGCCAACTATAAAGTAACTCGATATGTATAATAAATCCGTATCTCACTGATACGCCGTGAATATTGTTCACTGATAGTATTTATCTATTGTGATTCCTTTTTTTTTAACTGAGCAAAATTTAAAATATTAATTTGGATATTATTTACAAGTTTTGATTAGTAACTTTAATTTACGAATAAATAAATGAAACCAAGCTTTTTGAAAACATGAATAATCATTGATTTAAAAATAATAATAATAGTTTCTATGCATAGTGCTATCGCAAAGTTACAATAAGTTTATTTTCATTAATTTAATTGTTCATTTAAATTTCATCGTACATGTCACAAGATATCAACTTCTTTTATATCAAACATAAATAAAGATAACTACTTCAATTGAGAAATGCAATACTATTTTAATATACGCTTACGCCAATAATTTGAAAATTTCAACACAATTTTCCACGTAGAGCAATAAATAATAGAGACATCAGCGCTCCGATATTAGAGCGCACAGCTACAGACAAATGGGCGCGATCAATCCCCTTCGTGTGCGGAAAATGAAGGCCTAATGTGCATCATCACATTTGCACACTCGATTCAATTCCATCATTCGTTTTGAGGATCTACGAAAAATGTAGAGCACGAACTGTATACTAACTTTTATTTACTGCTCCCTAATTGTAATGAAAATACTCATCTGAATATTTTTAATAATCAAATATATACCACGATAACGTCGAAGATAATGTGGAGTAAAATGTTTTTATGCTGCATTAAAATGTACACTCTTTGGAGTACACTTATCTACGAATTAGATTAACGTTGCAACGTATGAAAATATAAGAATATTTATTCTTATATTGAAATGTAACAAGATCAGTATCAAAGGATGAAATAATGGATGGGTAGATCAATCAGCGATAAAAATGTAATTACCTCCTGATTACGTTAAAGATATGTATTAATAAAAAATGAATAATATAGTACCGCATCCATTTTCTTCGTTGTTCCGCGAACTCTATTTACGCCAAACAAATAAGAGTCCATATTTTTAGCGAACATGTATCTTTCAAATTACACATCGCTACACACTGTATCTTATTTTTATCATAGTTTTATTTTTCTTATTTCAAACTCCTACGAAATATTGTTCGATTTAAACTCGAAAACATTCTTTAAGTTTAAATGATTTTAAATACAAGTTTGACAGTCCCTCGGTGTGAGGAAGGCTTAAAACAATTTAGAGAAATGCCTTTCGTCTGATGAATGTTTTACATTACAGGAAAGAAATCGTTTCAAGCACAACAATAGATCTCGGATGCTAATTGCATAGTTCGTATCGTAAATACGACATCAGCTAGTTTTGACACAATGTCAATAAAAATAAGATTACGCCAGCGAGGTCACGATCCCGCCGTAGGTTTAACCACAGAATTGATAAAGTTAAAGAGCTGCCATTATTAGAATTATGCGGTTCCGTAAACGACACAAGCATAGAATACAATTAAAAGCAGTAGGTGCATTTGGGCGGCTAGCCTGCTGTGTTAAAATTAATTTAATCATAATATAACAACTTAATTTATAATTTATTTCATCG
>DWEI01004128.1:0-11997 GCA_018245875.1 Mysoria ambigua | reverse complement strand
GTGAGTCCCACATACCCCCGGCGGCCGGCCGCAGTGAAATGCTTGGCGCATTCACCACCACCCCCCCCGCATGGAGGGTGCCCTTTGTTTGGGCGCAAAAAAAAAAAAAGGCTGGGAGCTCAATTCGTGTTTGCGACACAACGAGTTAACATATGCGAAACGATTGTAACAGCGAATTACGTGTAAATTTGGCGAAGTGGAATCGGCTTTTTTGATTTTTACGAATCCCTGCTCGTAACAATATTCACTTGATATTCTAAACGAACTAGGTTTTTATTCAATAACATATTTACCGTTGAGCTCCATTGCCTTTTGAATTCTGTATCTTGATCTTCAGAGTCTGGTAATTCCTGTAAAAAATAAATATGCCGGCCATAATAATTAACGTTAAATATCTAAGCAAAATCTAGAAACAAAATAGAATATCTAACTGCGATTACATGTTTGGCTTCACACATGACTCAGAGAAGCTGATGTCTCAGTACATTCCCTTACCTCCAGGTCACCTACGGGACCGGTAGAAGCTGTGCAGTAAAACAGATACATATCATTCTTGTGATGTTCGTATCGACAGCAATCCATGCTAGCCTACATAAATAGTAATTACATAATTGTTGTATTTCAGTAAAATTCGCACGCAGGCACCAGATTCTAAGTTAGTCGGGACCTTTGCTATAGAAATCAGGTACCAGATAAAATCTAAACTAATCGTACAAGCATATACAATCAGAATATGAAACCTGAATGTATAGAATTGACAAGAAGTCAGTTGAATCATTGCCAATTCTTAAAATGTCGCCGATCTAACACTCCCTTCTACTGACCTGTTTAAAAAACTCCTCCTCCACCTCCTCGTACAACTTCTCCAATTGCAACTGTCTCTCGGCTTCGTACTTCATTTGATGTAGATGTTCCAGCCTCTCAGAGCGAGTTACTGTAAAATAAAACGCGTAGGTTATAAACAATCGTTTTATTCTTATTTGATGGTAGACGGTTAAAAGTATTTTTTTTAATATCTTACGACATATAACATATGTCCTAAGATATTAAGATATTTTACCCAATGATCCCTTGGCAAAGACCGGTTCACAAGAAATAGCACTATGTACAAATTAAAAAAATCTTACTTTTACTTAAGTAAAACCGCTTCAGCTACTGGCTTCACAGCCGAAACGAACGCATCAAGTGTGCTACACCCGTTGACATGAAAACGAAAACATAGGGCAACGCGTGCCACCTGTGGCGCCGTCCGCGCGCCGCTGCACGTGCAGCGCGGGGTACACGCGCGTGACGAGCGCCCGCATGTGGCACACGCGGCCGCCGTGCGGGCGCGCGGCCGACGGCCGGCACGGCGCGGGGCGGCCGCGGCGGCCCAGCCGCGCGTCCCAGCGGGCCGGCCGGCTCGAGTTGCCGAAGATCTTCAAGCGAACCGAACGTGTATCCTGCAAGTGATTGCTTCTATAGTGAAACAACTGGCAAAAAATATCACTGGCAAAATATATACTAGTCAGCGCTTATGTTGTCTCTTATTAGACAAAAAAAAATTACAAGCGCAACTCAGTTTGTCATGTCTTAGTAGTGGCTCCAAGTCTGGCAACATGTCCTGTATATGGGAATAGGCTCATATAATTCTCCTATCCACCATAGGATATTAGTATCCTTTCATGTGGAGGCATCTTTCATCTGTCCAATGTCAAGTGAACTTACTAACTTCATACAACTCAGATAACATTATGGAATACCCGAAGTCCTATGGGTTTCATCAGGGTATTTTCCTTTCCCATTATCATCATCAGTAATCCATTAACGTTCCACCGTTGGACAAGATTTGTTCTCAAAATGAAAACTGTTAGGCCTCAACCAGCCGGCCACGAGCGAGCTGGTAAGGTTCACACGTCTCAACACTGTGACATTCAAAGTTATCTGGACATGTGTATGATATATTTGAACTCACCTCCCACGGCGACACCCCTTGCTCACAGTTCAACAACTCAGCACCGACGACGGCTATCTTGCGCCCGACCGCTATCTTCCCGTCGTGGACCAAACCGGATATCATTTTATCCGTACACGCCATCACACAGTACCAGCCGTCTGTCAGGAGTAGTTCTACATTTTTCGCTGGATTGACAGAACTGTAACATAACATTCATATTTGCCACTCATTACTCTCTGACTACACCAAAAAATACTCTAGGAATATATAATTGAGAAGGTATTAATTAAGAATGGGACCATAGAAATTGGGAATATTAGTAACGTTTAGTCCGTAGGAATTTAATGTGTACTGCAAATAGTCTTACTTTATAGCTGTGTTGTTCGAAGTTGGTATAGACATGTTGATACTTCTAGTAAGATGGATATTGCCTCGGAGTAAGTAATTGTGTCTTCTACAGTTAATGAATAGGAAACAAAACCTAAGATAAGCTTTAAAGCCAAAATATTAATAGACGTACCCATTCAACCTTACACCATCCTCATACACCCCAACAACCGCCAGCACCATGGTTTTTGTCGAAACGTCGTCCTTTTCCAGTAATTTCCTCAGAGCAGGCCTCTGTACGTTATACAACTCCTTGTCGTAACGATACTTCAGTTGTTCCAGAATGTTCCTTACGGTACATACGCCGCTCATGACGTTCGGAAACTGAATTTCGTATGAAATTAACTTCCACAATATCAATTTCAAATGGTTATCCAACCAACCGTCGGGTACGATTTTTCTATTGACAGATTCGAGGAAGCATGCTTTAACGTCTTCTGAAGTCCATTTCGCGTGGGTCAAATCGTTACGACTACCCACAAATTCAAAACTCAATAAGGTGTCGAAATTGAAATTTAAAATGTACGAATCTACAATTTTATTACATTCACTTTTTGCATTAATTTCCTGCAAATCTTTTAATGTGTACGATTTATTTTTTTTGTAATTTTCTTGAAATTTATATTTAGAATTTGTATTGACTCTCTTGTTAATAACGACATTGGGAATTTCAACAGCATTTCTTTTACTTCGATATGGAGTTTCAAATTTTTTTCGTTTCTTAGTCTTAGGGCAAGAAAGGATGGGACTGCCAGATCGGCTGCTTTGCTTTGGTGTGGTGTCTTTATGAAAATCTTCAGTATGTAGAGTTTCCTCAAAATTATTGATAACTTGTGTGTTTAGAATACTGTCTACATTCAATGGGTATTTTTTTGTGTCTGTTTCAAGGTTTTCAAAATGACTATTTTTCTGTTTCTTGTTGTCGATGTCAGCACACGAATTCCTTGATACTTTAAGTGAATTATCAGATATTTTTAAAAAATTATTCATAATTGTTTTTGATCCAGTAACAAAAGGGACTTTATGTTCTCCGGAATTATGTTTGATAGTTTGTTCACTTGGGTTAATATTATCTTCAACGTGTATATTAATTTGAAACTCATTTTTGTTTATTGTAATATCGGAATTAATTTCATCGAATACGTTTCGAGATCTAAATAGAGCTTGTTCTGATATTTTGACAGGTTTATTATTGGCTGTTTGGAATCCACGAAATTCTCTGAAATCATTGCAAGTCCCATTTTCTATCTCTTGATCAGCAATATGAGTTTTATTGCTTGTAATGTTACTAAAACCCATTTCTACCGCCATCCCGTTTATTTTCTTACATAAATTAACATTTGGATAAACACCCATATCATCGAAGATGTTTTTGGTCTTCACAAGGGCATCTTCTGAAATTTTTACATGTTTATTACTTGCTGTTTTAAATCCTTGGAAAGTTGATTTTTTCATTATGTCTATATTATTACTGTGCTCACTTATAGCAGCATCTTCTGAATAAATATTAGGTATCAGCAATGTATCGATACTATTACTGGCATGGTCGATGTCTCGAAAGATATTTTTTGTTTTTTGAATTGACTCTTTTGAAAGTTTCACCGTTTTATTCGCAGCCGTTTTAAATCCCTCAAAAACAGTTGCTTTATTATCACTGTAATATTCATTATGTTTATTATTGTTACCAGAAATTGGTAAACTATCCTTTGATTTTAAGAATAGTTTTTCAGAATTGTTTCTAGCTATATTATTAGAGTCCTGAAACCCTTGACAAGCTGTAGAAATATCACTATCTTTTATGTTCATTAAATTCTCATCAGGTACATAATCAATCTTTTTACTATCAATATCAATGGATTGAAATATTTCTTTGCATTTCAAAAGAGATTTTCCGGAAATTTTTACAATTTTATTACTAGCTGTCTTAAATCCTTGATAAGCTGTTGCTGTTTCTAAATTGTTACTACGGTCACTATTTTCATGTTTAATACTCATATTTTCTCTATTTTTTATCACATCACTATTAAGCAAATCAATATCATTGAAGGCTAGTTTTGTATCATTGTTTAATCTTTCCTGAATTCTACTCATCTCACCTGTATAAGCATCAACAGAATCAATGTCTTGAAATAATTTTCTTGTCTTTAAAAAACCTTCATCAGATATGTTTACATCTTTATTACTGGTAGTTTTAAACCCTTGGAAACTATATTTATTACTAATATTATTATAGAAGTTCTTGCTCAATGCACTGCCTGGTACGATAACACATTTTTTACAGTTATCTCCTTTATCGGTCATGGTATAGTCAGAAGCTTTTTCAGGAAAAGTGGGGTATACAGGTTTTTTATTTTTCATATGTCTATCAGCACATATAGTATTTTTGTGTATTCTTGGAAAACTGACATTATTGCTTCTGAATAGTGCTTCATCAAATAAGAGATTTTTACCTAAACTACATCCACACTTATTTATTATCACTTCTTCGAAATCTTTATCGTGATCATTACACACATGTTTGGATTTTAAAATACCATCTTTAGTAGACAACTCAATATTGTTGTTATTAAATTTAAAATCATTTGTAAAATTGTCTTTTAAATCCATATCTTGAAAAAAAAATTTCGTATGCGCTAAAGCCTCTTTGGTTATGGTTACTTCTTTGTTATTAGCTGTTTTAAATCCCATAAAATGAGGAATGGCAAGTTTAGAAAGTGTTTGGTTTGAATATGCAACATTTTGGTCTATTCCAGGATCATAGTTTTTATTTACTAATATAGTACCGTCTGCAACCTTGCAAGGTTCAACATTACTGAATATCGGACTTTTTCTACTGTCATTTTCTATAGAATCATTTTCAAATTCTTGTAAAAGAGTTTGGTCAACTATACTTAAATGTTCATCTTTATCTGGATGTTCATTGTTATCGATAAATTTAACAGCAGCAGTAACATCATCTTTTTTGAACATATGTTTTTGGCTCACATCTTGCTTTGCGCTATTAACTACAACATTATTACCTGTTGTTGGATAATCAAAACCTAAATCAATGTCTTTAAATATATTACTAATTTTCGCCAGCGCTTCTTCAGACGTTTTTATCCTTTTGTTGCTAGCTGTCTTAAATCCTACAAACTCCACTTTTTCTGGAAATGATGCACTATCTTTTTTATTTAAAACTGCGTCTTCTACTACAATATCTTTAAATGTGTTCTTACAGTTTGATAATGTGTCCTCTCTTCGTTCAATATATTTTCCATTTGCCAGGCGAAAACCATTACACTCAGCATTCTTTAAAGGTTTCATATAAGTGTCTTCAGTTGCACTCAAAATATCTTGAGGAAATCTATTAACATTTTCATCTTTGATTACAGTAACAATCTTGTGTGAAGAGTTAGATAAAGATTTATCATCATAACTATTCACTAATTCATTTAGTGATTTTTCTTCATTTTTATTATCTTGTATTTCAATATTATCGAATATACTTTTGCTTTTCGAAACTTCAGACAATTCAACAGACTTATGCCTAAATGATTGATAATCCACCAATATTGTCTTGTTTAAATCTACTGATTTAGAGAAAGATGTTTTCGAGGCACAAGTTATGGACATATCTGCAATACTCTCTACATATCCAGTTTCTTCATCATTTTTTAATTTATCACTTGATTTATTCTGCACTTGCGTTGGTTCTTCTAATGTAACTGCACGATCATTGTTACTTGGATCACCTTCTGACAATTGCTTCATTTGTAAAACTTGGTATTTATTGACTTTATTACCAGAGTTGTTATGAGGTGTATCAAGAATGGGCTGTGTGTCAGCGTTTATTACTAATTCTTTGTTAATTATTTGTGAATTGATTATACAATTTACAGCTTCTAAATCTAAGTTTTCAATCAAAGGCATTACTAATGATTCGAATTTCTCGAACGAATCTAGAGGAAATACTAATGGAGGAACAGACTTTCGTCTCATTTTATAATTATTGAAAATTGGACTACTTGGCCTATCTTTATTTTCTTTAATACTTTCAATTTTTGGACTTGAACCGTCATTGAATATGTCATCATTTGAATAACTGCCATATTGTTCTCCCATTTCACGCTTTTCTAGTTTTGTTTTTGTTTTATCGTCACGATTAATCTGACGTTTTTTTAATATAAATTCATTACAACATAAGTCTGTGTCTACCTCATGACTAAGTTCATTTGATTTTTTACGATTCCCATTTTGAGATGGTCCTCTGGCATTATTATTTGTATTTGTAAACATTATGTTAGTATTATGTACTACAGAGTCATAATGTACAGTACATAATTCAGTTGTCACTTCAGTATTACTTACAATATCATCATCATTTTGTATTTTTGAATAAGTTGTGTCAAACTCTCTACAAATATCTGTGTTGATGTCATTCATATAGTCTATCTCCTTTTTATGATCCAAGACTCTCTGTATGACATTTTCCTCTTGTGTTTTTAGTTTACAGATTCTTTTAACATCTTGAAATCGGTTATTAACATTATTGCCCCTATCACTGAATTGTGTAGCTATATGGCATTGAGTTTTGATGCTTTGTTCTAAAGCTGTACTACCTTCCAAGTTTTTGTGTAGGGGTTCCATTTTGAAATTTGTTTCCAACTTTCCTGTCATTAAATTGCTTGCACTAACCATTGCTTCCACTCTATCAACTATATCTATAAGTTGTGTGTCTGACACACATTGTGTTTCTGTTTCAAAATTACAGGCAGGTTTTTTATGAAACATCTGAAAAAAATGTAAATTTCCCTTTTTTATATGTACATGAGCTGACACACCAAACATTGTTCTGCCATACAAATTACTTCTAGTGAATATTTCAGCAATTAAATAAAAAATAGAAATTTATTGTAAGTGCATTTGAATGTTTGAAAAATTTCCTTAGAAATAAATTTGTGATCAGATTGATCATTCTTGAACAGATTGCATATCAGATACTGACCTCAATTAATTAAATTCAGAAAACATAATAGATTAATTCAAGAACAATAACAATTTGTAACACATGTGAAAATTAAAAAAAAAAAAATGTGTTCATTTAGGTATAGCTCGAAATGTGAAACACTATTTATATTGATTTCATTAGATTATATCCCATTACAGTATGTCCCATTGAAGATATGTTGAATGTTGCATAAATTAAGATACCCTAAGGAATTCATCAAACAGCTTGGTTGAAAGCTTAACACACAATTAATAATTTGATATTCAAATACACAACCTCAAAACTAAAAACTGATGATCAATATTTGTATTTTGTACAGATACTATACTATACATTGATTATATAGTTCTGAGTGTGAAAATGTAGTATATCTTTACATGACAAGGACCTCGCATTGTGTGCATATTAAAAGATCATTTTTGTTGTTCACGAATGGTCTATTCACACATTACATTCACATTATCTGCTATCTTTTGAATCAATTGTTGATTGTTATGTTCATTAATCACATCTTACGAATAAAAAATTGAATTGGAAATAATTATTTATAGTAGTGTCTATCCAAACAACAATTATTGTAATACACAGTTCCTTGGTAACAATGTAACACCACACCTGTCATCTCTGAAGAATGTAACATTCAGGAAGAGGAAAGAGACTCCCATGTTTCATCAGTTAAGTTTACGTCCAACTATGGAATAGATAGTAACCCCATATTCTGGGCACATATCCAGACTCCAGGCCACTAGTAGAATATCTAAATTAAAACCATGTTTTTCTTACCTCTTGCTTAGATAGAGCATTAATAGGCATAAATTCCGATTTTACAGTCTTCTTCGAAGGTGTACTGCGTTCTTTTTTCAAACAATCCGATTTTTGAATATCCCTCAGCTGCTTTAAAACGGTAGAAATAACAATTTGAGGTTTCAAATGCTCTGAAGAAGAATAGGAATGGGCACCGTATAAAGGTAAAGTTTTATTTATGTTGCGCGACTTGAGAGCCGCTATAAACGAATCTGTGTTTTTTTCCATATTACGATTAAAAATTGTTCATATCTAAATAAAACAAATTTACCGCCGTAAATAAACAACAAATTTTCTTCAGCGAACAAATTATGACGTTTGACAATTAAATGTCTAAATGACACATGTACAAAGAACTTTCCATTTAAGAACTTAACAAATTATTTTTGCAGTAAATTATACACTATCTTTGAATATTTATCAAAATTCTAAATGTAAAATTGTACAATATTATTAAATGCTATATTTTAAACATTACGAACCAAACAACACAATTATTTTAAATTTTATCAATTACATTTTTATTTGAGGTATAAAGTTGTTATAAAGTTCCGTGTAAAGTAACACACCGAAAGTAAATAAATGACAAGCCGTCGTATCCACTGATGGCGCTGCTTTCCTTGATAGACTTTTGTATGAACTATTGAGTTGCCTTGTATCGTAAAATTCCAAAATGTCAAAATGGCTGGAATGACCTGTATTTGTTGTTCTCCGAAGACTTTGTGCGAGATGTGAACAGTGCGTTATTGTTGATAAGTGACAATGTTGCATAACAGTGATCCATTCGGCTCATCTGAAGCGCCACTAAACATGGGCGCTTCGGTAAACATGAGCGCGAACGGACCTATGAACATCGTGAATGGATTCAACAACTTGAGTAAATCCTCCCATGAAGCTTCACAAAGCGTTAATGCGCATTACAATCTATCTAATTATTCCGGCTACGGACATTCTATTATGAGCTCGCATTCGGCTATGCATCCATTTCAAAACTTTCCATCCAATGTGTTCCAAACATCATTCATGGGACACAACTCTCCAGCGTTACAAGAAACGAGCTGGCAACATGGCTTACTACCTATGAACTTAAACACGCAAGCAGAAGATAGCCCGCACGTGAACTTTTACGATCGCAAAGATTTTTCTATCAACGACTACAGCTATGCCAGGAGTGCCCCATTAAATATACCTCAAGTTTACACCAAAGCTTACCACAAGGAAGCGGCGCTACCCCAAAACTATCAACATTATCAATCCAATAGTTCTTTCAGACAGTCTGAAGTTAATTTGGACTTGAGTATGAACAAAACACATAAACCCCAAACGAGACATTACGATCTGGACTTGACCACTAAGACCCATACAATGGACGAGACGAGGCGGCGCAGCCTAGAAAACACTGTCAAAATGATTGAAAACATCTTAATACATAATCCGACAAACACAAATAAATATCCACAATTGTCACATTCGAAACCTGAAATGGCCAAGTCACCGGCCATTCCAGTAACCGAAACACCAAAAACTCACACCGATGAAACGATAAAACCTCCTGAAGACAAAGAGGAGAATGTAAACAATGTGCCAGAGAGCAGTAAAATAGAGGATAACACCAAGTCAACCTGCAGCTGCAGCACGGAGAACAGTGTTGAGAGTGAAACTAACAGCGACGAGAGAAACAACAACGTTGCCACCGCTTTCGAAAACGAGAACGAAAGCAGCAACAATGACAGTCCCGAGAATCACATAGAACAGATCGAAATCAAAGTGGAACCGCATCCCAATGACAGTGAATCAGAATCTGAAGATGTGAAGCCGTTAATAACATTTGACACAATAAAAAATCCATTGGAAACATACACAGAAGTCTCTCAAAGTGATAATGGAATTGAGGTTAAAGTCGAACAGTTATCTAGCTGGGTGGATCTGGAACATTCCATTCCATTCCAGAGAGATATCTTCGGTGTGGCGCAAGTGCCGCCAAGTGGTGTCGTTGTTGAGGCACATGTCAGTGTTACCACTGCTAAGGAATCATTTAAGAAAGGTAAAGAACTTGTATTAAACAACAACTTGTAGTAAATATATTTCATTATCATCAGATTATTTCTATCCACTGCTGGACATAGCCCCATCTGAAGAGTTACACACTTACTCCCAACACGGGGCTTGCAGTTTGAGGATCACAGAGCATAGCCTCTCACACCGCCTAAGCTGCTGCTCAGAGGTGGCTAGGATATTTGGCTGTGCTGTCAGACCCCATACTGATTCCTATCAGCAGTCTCACAGCAGCTTGTGTCCCAGCAGAAAGACAGACTTTGTATTCATACTCCAACCCAACATGAATTTGTAATTTATAATAATCAATTATAAAATATCATTGAAAATTATGACTTTTATCATGCTGTCAATTTCTTTTCAATTCACAATTTGAATTGCTCTGAAATTTAAAATTATCTTCCTATCAATTTTTTTTCAATTCTCAATTTATATTGCTTCATTATTCCATTGCAGTTTATTCATTAATCTTAAAATGCATTTATGTACTAAATATTTAATTTATATTAATTCAGTGTAATGTGAACAAGCCAACTGGGGTCACATATGGCTTTTTAGGAATCTAACAAATTATTTCTATTTTAATTCTGTCATTTTATTCTTCAACAATAAAACTTATTATATTATTTACCATCATCATTACAGGTGAAAAGGTCACATCGAACTCCAACTACTATGAATGTCCCAACTGCAATCTGTACTTCTCGCATCCGAAACGGTTCCTCATACATTCCAAATGGCATTCGTTCGGTCTGACCAACGAGAAACGCATGGAAGTGAAAGAGGAACAGAAGAGAATAAGAGAGATGAGGAGGAACATGAGGAAGGAGGCGAGGCAGTTGGTAAAGATGAACATGGAAGAGATCAAGGACGGCACAGTGGCCGCAGAGGCGTTTAATTGCAATGCATGCGAGAAGGTCTTCTGCACTAGGAGCAGTTTGAAGAATCATAAAATGAGGTATCCGTTCATATTTTTAATAAAAATGTTTGTTTGGTACAGTGGCTGGGGGGTAAAGGTCAAATAATGATGATGTCTCATCACTAATTCCCATAAAGCATAGATTATTTACTAGTATAAGTATTGTGGATAACCATTTGTATAACAACCATAGTCTTCTGCTGGAATACAATACCTTCTGATGGGAAAGATTAGGCTGGATGCAGTTAGTATTCCAGGTTAGACTGTGGCTGTTCATTTCTGTCCAGATTTAAATTGTATAAATCTGAGAAATAGATGTTACCTATATAATAAAAATAAGCATATATCCTGTTTAAGTGAGACTCGGTTTTTGGGGTTAGTCTGACTGATTTCAGAACTATCCAAAGTCTCTGTAGATGTTATGACTACATGAGCTCTGCCGATATAGCAGCCTGCAATATAGCATCGGAGACCGAAACGAACATAGATTGTTACCCTGCATATATTTCATAAAGCGGTATTAAAACTGAATGATATATAACAAACCATTAAGTCCTCCGATCTTGTGTTTTCCAGATACCACCAGAACCGGCTGAGGGAGTGCAGGATCTGCTACAAGTCGATAATGGGCTACGTGGCGTGGCGCGCCCACCTGAAGACGCACGCCAGCGACTCCCGCTACCAGTGCACCGAGTGCCCCAAACGCTTCAAGTACTCGCACTCGCTGGTCAAGCACAAGGACACACATCTGGTGAGACGATATCGGTTTATTCATCACTTGCTACTGATGCTATCTAGTGAGATGTTTAAGGTTTTTTTTTGTGTTTGTTAGCGCCATCTAGTGGTGCATTTGCAGTGGCACTCATTTTAAGTCAATTTAGTCAAGTCACGTTGAAACAAGGTTAC
>DWEI01004127.1:0-11998 GCA_018245875.1 Mysoria ambigua | reverse complement strand
CAGCCGCACCTGGCCGCCGCGGTACACTACGGCCGTGTCACTTATCAACATGAGATGCGACCCGTGTCCGGTAGTGCGACCGATAATAGCATTGCTATTAATTATGGTCACTTTATGTGTATTGATTTTGTAATTTTCCGACAATGACAAAAATAAATAATGTGCTATATTAATTTCGGTCGAGTCCCGAATCCATGTCCCTTGCAGCGTAGACAGAGAGAGTCAAGCTTAAGTTCGGTTTAGGGAGTTATAAATGGTTATTTAATAACTTTTGTAAAATACCAGTAGTAATAAGTGGTTGTCTGTTCGATAGTTCTCATTCTGTACTTTGTATATTTATGACCTTTATCATTTTTTTAAATTATTCGAACGTAATTGTATGTAAACTTAACTTTATCTAATTAAGCTCTCCGTTTCTCCAACAGAGGAATCTAAGAATGCAGCGCGAATATTCACCGAGCAATCGACCAGCCTGCTGGAGAGGCTGGAGGTGCTGGAGAGACAGCTGCACGAGAGGATCGCGAGCCACATCCCGCGAGACCTGGACGCGCTGGAGCACCTGGTGCTGCAACACAAGGACTGGGAGAGCAGCGCCAACGCGCTGTCGGCCGACGTGGAGGAGGTGCAAACTACATTCAGAAGTGAGTGCATCTTGTCTCATGAGATTATATAGTTCAATACGTGTACAGAAATGAGTACTAAAACAAACATATAATTTTGTAAAGAAAGTTTAGCATTCGCGAATAATCGCATATATTTTCATATTCACATTCGCAAAATTTTTGCGAATATTATGCGCATATAAATTTCGGAACAAAAAACTTTTAAAAACTCAACATGAACACTATCAATTTTCAGTTTATCATTTGATATTATTTATTTTTACTTTACTTTGAGCAATGAAGCCTAACAATTACATTTTCATTAGAATATTACACGAAAAATATATAATGCAATTAAAAAAAAACAAAAACAAATTCTTCAATGAAATTTCCTATAAAAAACTGAATATTCGCATTTGCGAATATCAGCAGCAGTAATTCGCATCCGCATCTGCGTTCGCAAATGTTCAAAAGTGACATTCGTTACATCACTAAAATGGAATAATAATAGAGGCATTATTTTATCATCTCCATCGTGAGGTCACTGTTTAGGAGACATGCTCGGAGTTTAAACTGGGACGTGTGGAGCGCTCGCAGTGCCCCCGAGCCTGAGGGGGCGTGGTTCGAACGCGGAATAATAATAACAATAATCGGTCATCTGATAGCAAGTCATTACTGGAGGAGATTTTAAGGAATATCGCCTATTAGTGTGAACATTGTTAACGTAATTCCTGATAGAAATTAATAGTTATTCAGGTTCGAAGTAATTAAGTATCGATTTATAATCGAGTACCATTATTTCTACACACAGAGTCAGGAATTTAAAATCGTACATTTTATCAGCGGTCTGATCACGATAGTCCAGGCCGGCTCTGGCTGGTTTGAGTTTATATAATCACGTAGGAGTTGTCTCAAGTTATTATTGTTACTGGCCGCCAACGCGCGACCGCAGCGTGACGTCAGCGCGTGGCCGCGCCCGCGTGCCCGGGCCGGCGGCTCGGCGGCGGCTGCTGATAGCCTCGCGGACAAGGCTGGGCGGGCAGGGGTTACGGCGTGGGGTCCGACTGGAAACGATTATAGCACTCGGGAATAGCAGCGCGTGTTCGATCAGCTCCGTATAAGGCGGATATTAATTGGTGTTCACTATAGTTTCACTGACTTTTATTGTCTTGTAAAACTTATCCATGATATCCAAAGTCTTCCTCGTTTGTCACCGGGGCGCACGTACCGCGCTGGTGCGTGGGCCTCGCGTGTCCTCGGGCTCAGTCGCGCCAATCCGTTGTTCGCAGGCATCGCCCTCAAGACACCGGCCATGAAGAAGAGTCTGGACAAGGTGATGGGCAAGTGGAACGACATGCAGTCCAAGAGCCAGCTGTTCGTTGAAAGGTGACGATTGTGCATTATACACCTGCTTATTTATTCCTAGCATACGGTATGTTCTAGGTTAGCATTTAAAATACTGTTTTTGTTTTTGACTGTCTGGGGTTCCAATTTTATAACAATAATAAATTATTCCATGCAATGAAGTAAGGGAAACCTTACTCAGCAATTTGTATTTGGAGAATTTTTTTATGTCTCTCAAGTTTGTTAAATGTACCAAATTCAACGTTAGAAACTACGTAAGCTTTATCGCAAAGGGACTTTGCTATCGATTGTTCAGTGTATAACGCACTACCCCCGGCGGCAGGCTGAAGTACGTGGAGACGGTGGTGAACAGCATGGAGGAGAACCACCAGACGCTGTCCGAGTTCGAGACCAAGCTGGCGCAGTTCGGCGAGCTGCCCGACGACGTGCGCCTGCTGCAGGACGTGCGTACACCGCAGCGCTCTGCCCCCTGCTCGCCCCGCCCCTTCCGGGGACTGTAGCCATGAAGTAGTCATCCACGTGACAAACATCAGCGGAAAGCCACGCGAATCAGAACATTTCAATGTACTTGGCCTGCTAATTGCTGGGCTCGATCGAGAGGAACATCCATTATTATGACAACATTTCGCTTAAGAGTCATCGATCGCTCGAGAGATAAACGAGTATGACTTAATCGTGACCGGTGTCGTCCTGCGCAGATGCACGAGGACCTGCTGCGCATGCAAGTGGCGGTGAGCAAGCAGCAGCTGCAGATGGACCAGATGAACGACGACGTGGAGAGCTGCCGGCGCGTGGTGGAGAGCTCGCGCGCCGCGCTGGCCGCGCCGGCCGCGCCGCCCGCGCCGCGCGCGCACGCCGACCTGGAGCGCCTGGCGCGCGACGCGGCGCAGCTGGACCTGCGCTGGGGACACGTGTGCAGCCAGCTGGCCGACAGGTGCGCGGCGGCCGCCCCGGCGAGCCTCGGCTAGCCGCGCTCGGCGAGCGGCGCTCGGCACGGTTGTAAGTCGGTAATTCTGTGAACAGACTACGCAGCTGCGAAGCCGCGTACCAGCTCCTCCGCAACTACAACGCCGGCATGGAGAAGGAGACGGAGTGGATCGACGACACATACAACAAGCTCCAGGCGCAGCCGCCCATTGATATCAGGCCGAAAGAGCAGTTTGAGCCCACCAGGGTAAGATTATCTTCACCTGTCTACCAGCTTATTGAGCCTGCTACATTATGAAGTAGAAATCATTGTATGGAAATAAGTTTTCTAAAATACAGTGATTTTTATTGTCTCAAACGGCAAATTTCATGTCATTAAGTAGCAGTTAAATAAATTTTAATGGAAATTGAATTATACACTGCTACATAAGTTTCATCTTTGTACCACAAGATGGCAGTTTTTACATTATTCCTAAGACAGTAGGTGCTGTTTTACACTAGGTATTGCTGTAGTACCCCTGCCGAGAATTAGTTTTTTGATACTACTGTAATTCATCAAATATTTGTAAAAGTTCCGGAAAAATTCACCTTTATTATAAAGGAAGATGTCTTTCATGCTTTGGTTTTTCTTCATCACAATATTCTTTGTATTTTGTTCATATTATTTTATTTTCGATATTTTTTTACCAATAATTATTTGGTCAATTATCTTAATAGTACAGTGCTGTGGTTCCTCGTGGTATTCTTAAGAATGTTGTAGTTTTGACTACACGTCTCTGCCCGCCATTAATGGGACACTCTTGTGGTTCCGGTGGCACACTACATTTAATACTGAAGCAAATACAGTGGTAAAACAAAAACAATTGGAAAATGTTATGGGCAAAATTGAAATGAAAAATCATCCTGTATATAATATATGTAATATATAATCATATCATATACATTTTCCTGAAATAGTTTACATGCCATTTCACTCATTACGTTCATTTAAAAGTTCAATCATTCGTTCCGATACCATTTAAATCATTTTTACAAGTAAAAATTTCGTCTTTTTGCTTCTTATATAGTAATCAAAATAGGTCATTCTAGGTCCCTTATCTTATTCAAACCTTAGATCGTTGGCCACAGAAACTTATGACACCACCGATTTTATTTTTTACGCTCATGAAGTCAGTATACTAAAAAATCAGTCAATACTGTGAAAATTCTATGGAAATCATAAACCTAGTTTGATTACTCCTGAAATGTTGTTTAACACAAATCGAAAATAACTAATTATACCTTATGTGTAATAGCACAAAGCCAATTATCGCTTGCCCACGTGTACTAATCTCTGGGGTGTCTTGTGGTCCATTCGCAGAACCTGCTGACGAGCGTGGTGGAGCGGACGCCCAAGATCGACAAAGTGAACGTAGACGGCGGCCGGTTCATCCGCGAGGCCAAGGTAACGGCCGCAGCGGCGCGTGCGGCGCGTGCGGCGCGCGCGGCACCCGTCCCTTGTCCGTGCTATCGTTCCGCGGCTCGATTACGATTCGATTTGTATGTTTATTATTCATGGTTCTTGAGTTGATTTATAAGTTCTGTGTTGGATCAGGTTTTTATAACTTAACTGAAGTTCCATGATTTAAGGTAAATTGACCATTTGTAAGAACAGTTCCACGAAACGCCTGTTGTAATTTTTGTTTCTTATTTGAAAGGTTTAGATTTTTGAAAGGTTACGTGCAGTTAGGGCTAGGTGGGTCCAGCGTTCCGCCTTTTTTTCTTTCTTTCCCTGTCGTCGTGTCGGTTCCCAAGGTCTCTTGTTATAGCGGAGAATTGTTGTCGCCCTTGGTTTTGAGCACCGCATGATTCTTACACCCATTTCTTTCGCACACTGGTTTGTTCGCTTTAACCGCAAAGCATATGCTCGCTGCTGGGATTAATACCTTCTGCTTGTAACTGTCCTGATCGCATTTTTAACGAGTTTATGCAAAAGTTTGATTTTTAACTTTCTTATCAATATCAATGTTATCTGTACGGAATTCGATTATATATAATAATCGATTATGTGTATTTTTGCATAAATCAACTTTTGCCCGGTTTAACCTGACGCTTCATTAATATTTCCAGCTTCATTCTTGTATTCATTCCTAAAATCAATTCGAAACTATCTAACGCTAACCAAACCTCTGCGAGCGCGACGCGTGCCTGGAGACTCCGCGGTGTCGTACAACCGGCAATATATAGCTGTCGTCGAACCGTCACTAAACGTTTGTTATGCGGCTGCAACCCTTAACTCCTCAATATCGGGCACCCCGTGTCTTTGTCTACCACCCCATAATCATCAGCCTGTATTAGTCCAATGCTAAACATGAGCGTTTCCCTTAATAGGTTTTTACTTATATTCCCCATGCTCACTTGTGAATGTTTTCAAAAGTTACCATTGCTCTTAAATTTATCATTTATTTCCTCAAATTACCCACTCGTTGCTTTCAATTCAAATACAAACGTTTTAGGATTTATCAATATCATGCCACAATAACGAATACATTTCTCAGACTCGCGATCCACAACATTCAGATCGTTCTCTCTATGTCGCTGTTGTGTTAATATTTTACACATCGCCACCGAAGAACGTCGCTCTACACGCAACCCCTGCCCCTGCCCCCTCCGCCCCCGCCCCTTACGTCCGCCAATCGAATGTAACGAATTCGAATATGGAACCGCGCTTCGGGAGAACGCACGAACGACGGCTGCACGGAGCGACTCGGTGTTGCACGCTTACAGCTCCACCTGTATTGGTTTCCCGGCATGTCTTGTATTATTATACCCTGGGTCGCCTGAAGCTGGACAAAACATTTTATATAAGTCACCACTTTAATTAAATCAAATTCGCCATTGTGTTCGTCTTTATTGACCGAGAGCGTGACCGGAATGATGATGAAACGCAATTTGAATGGTGATGTTTTGAGAGTGTTTCCTGTTACAAATAATGATAATGTTGCGATATTAATGCACTTATGTGCTTCTGATTACGTACGAGAGGTTTATTTGGATGCCGTGATAGTATATATTAATTAATCATAATAATAGATTCGCTTCACTGACCCGTGGGTTGACTGCTTTTAATCATATTTATCTGGAAAAATTTTGAGACGTGCCGCTATAAGTAATCGGTGCAAAAAGACGTTTGGCACCGGGCAGTAGCGGGCAGCCTTTCGCCTACCTGGCGCGCGACACAATAAAGAGGAATTAGAAGCAGTGGGCCCCGACTAACCGCGCCCCGCTAACCCGCGACCACTAACAACGTAGATCAGCTGGGCGCGCTGCCAGCGCTACGCCGAGTGGCTGTGCGAGGACGTGCACCCGTCGCTGGACGTGCAGCAGCTGCGGCGCCAGGCCGACGCGCAGCTGGCCGAGCGCCTGCGCGGGCCCGCGCGCGCCGCCCCGCCCGCGGCCCCGCCCGCCGGCGCCGAGGGCGTGGCGCGCGCGCTGGACGAGCTGAACGCGCGCCACCAGCGGCTGCTGGACCTGCTGTACGAGCGGCTGAGGAGGATCGCCGCGGCCAACCCCGGCGACATTGTCACATTGGTGAGTGTTCAGTGTTTATCTTTTTTTAAATAAGTAATTAGAGTCTTAGCTATAATGTCAACTTTTATCCTGTTAGGAAAATAAGCACAGCGTTCGCCCTGGTATAATCTAATAGGCCTTCACTGGACATGTTTATCAATCGTTACATGTTACGAAAGAAAAAATATATCTTTGGTACCTAACAGATGAGTACCATATGAGGACACTATTATTATGATATATGAAATATACATATTAATTTGTTAACTTGTCAAAATCCGAGTTCGGCTGACCGCCACCGCAATGAAATGAAAAATGGTAAAAGGATTAATTTAAACGTCATCTTAGCGGTGTATTTCGATATGGCGCACAGTTCGCACGCGCGCCGCGTGCGCGGTGACGTCACCGCCGTCACTAGAGCTAGGCCGTCGCTAGAGTGGTTGATTTGCATAACGAATTAGCGGCATCCCACCACCTTCGTTATTTCGTGTATATTCATGTGTTTGTCTATTTTCGTATCAGATTAACTACAAAGTTTGAAGTATTTTCCTCTTTATTTGGTCATTTCTTTTTCTAGTCCTGTATAGATCGATCGATTTATACATGTGCCAATCGTTAGCTGTAACCTGTTTATGACACGATTTGAATTAATTATACTTAATTTTCTTGGTCACTCATGTTTTCATACATTTATTTATCTTCATTTGATTGCTTATACAATACACAAGCAACTCTACAAATTATATTATACTGCGAGGGCGATTCGTAATTATGTAGATAACAACTCGATGCTCCTTCATAACACACAGTGAATGGTTCTTAATAACAGTTTTATGGCTATGACACGCACCTGCCAAGGACTGGCGATAGTTCCCACAAGTGGGACAAGCGGACTGTGTGAGAGACAGAGCAGGCTTGTGGGGATCTTTTATTGGGCCTACAGATTATAACACACCCTTGTGGCTATTTTAATTTCAAGGGGGTGAAGCGGGGGCAGAGCGGCGGCGGACACTTGTGGTGTCGTTATGCAGCTTGTCATTGCTATAAGTCTGTATATAAATTGGTATATAAGTATGTGAGTGTCATAATAGACGCTAACTGTAGAATATTAGTGGACTGACAAGAGGATTAGTTCATGAGTCTCCGTCTTTAAAGTTACGGGTAGTGATATTGTAAACTGCTGATCGTTGGTTTATCCTGTCAGTTAGGCTGTATTCTGTCATATCATGTAAACCAATTCATACCATCTTTTACATGTTACATCCGCTATTAAATTTCCAAAAATACACGAATGATTTCTTGCCAACTTACGATATTGAAACTACTTTGTTAAAACAACTTACGATATTGAAACTACTTTGTTACTCATAAAAAATGCGATTTCTTTGAGAGAACTAAAAGTACAGTTTTATACAATTCTATAAATAGCACATTGAATATAAATGAATCGATGGTGACGAGTGAGTCCGCGTCGTGACCACGGCAGTCCGGGCCTTTGGCCTTCTGCCGGCTCATGAATCTTTAATGGTTTTGCTTAAATTGGCTTCAAATTTCCTTTGGCACGCAACTGGCTTTCATTGTTACTTAGTACGTGTGATGAGGTCATAGTATATTATTGGGTTTAAATTTCATTGTGTGCTCTTGGATAGGGTCCGGTCAATGTATTGCTTCCCGCTTTTGACGCTAGATGTCGTCTAGGAATGGACTCTATTCTGTCTTATTTCTTCATTGCTGATTACTGTGTGTACTTGAACCCAAGGTCCGCGAAGTGTCAGGAAAGATTCTAAACATTAAGCTTTTCGTTGCTCGTGTTCTAGCTATGTCCAGCAAATGTTTCAAGGAATTCAGCCTTGGGTTTTTTTACCACGCGTATTGTATATTGTGACGTCCTGTTCCCATAGCGGGATGCAAAGATTAAAGAAGTCCACCTGCGATCATCCCGGAATATTTTCGTCTTTTCAACATTCGTGAAATTTATTGTTGATGTCCAATGTAGTTTTATCGTTTTTCTTTTGTCACGTCACCTTCCTTTCGGGTACGCAGAATACACTGGATCTAACAAATTTCAAAACAAGACAACACAGACACCAAACAAACTTGAGTATTACACAATCTAAATAGTTTTACAAATGTGTTTAAAGTATGTAGGTAGGTGTATCATGCTCGCGAGCCATTACCAAGTTGAAGTTGCCGCCTAAATAAAACTACATAATACATGCGCCTAGTTAATAATAATAGCTCCACCCGTAACACAGATAAGCATTTACCGTCCTTGCCCACTTGCTCTACGGCCAGCGTGTAAAGTTAGTGAGCATATGAAATGGATTAATATCATTTCTATGTAAATATGTGGATTACATGAATAAGACTTTTAGGATTTATCTTGTTAAGGGCTTAGGGAAACCTTACACATATTATATGTATATTTTTATATATATTTTTCCTTAATTTGCTACTAGAGATGAGTCGAAACCCGTTTGCGACTGAAAAAAATCGATAATTTTAGAGGGCCTGTGTCTGTTTTATGTATTATCCTATTATTTTATTGTCTGGGTGTTAAAATCACTGTCCATTATTAAAGTAACATCACGAATCGAAGACAATAACATTATTGTGATAAATAAACAGATAAAACAAAACAGATCGAACAGATACAATAAAATTACGTTGGTTCACATATTCAGCACAATGATATTCAAATCTAGTGACAGACAGTAATTGAATGACGTCATGTATCCTATTCATTGCGATAACTTGGGGATTTGATATCACTTGCTATAACCACCACATCTTAGAGCTGTCCGTAATGTTCTCGAAGGCGTGTCGAATCTGCCGACTGGCTACGCGCCGTCGTGGTTGAGCGGGATCTCATTCTACCAGATCCTGGTAACAATGCAACCCTAAAAGGTTGCCAGTGATACTGATGGACTTGTCCAAAGCAATTTTTTCGCTGCTAGTCGGTCGTGAAACAAGCGCCTTAAGTCAACTGCGGAGTTAGAACTAAGGAGCATTTATTATCGGCCCACGTGTAAGTTTTATAAGGTAGAGCCGAGTGGGTGCTCGATGTGGCCGATTGGGTCATAGCGTTTATTTAGAAGTTGTTCTCGTTTAGTGCTTTGCGAAATTACGATTATACGTTGCATGCCCGGCTGACTTTTTGATGTTGAAGCATGCCCTTGTTCTTTTCTCTGGATTCATCGTAAAGTGGTGTTCATTTTGTTCGTTGTTTTGTTGTGCGTTTTGAATTTACTCAAAATGATGTAACTGTACAGTCTAATGTATTATTACATTTTAGGCTTCTGAGCTGTCGATTCGGGTTTCGCATTATGAGGAACTTTTTTAACTGTTTTGCAGTGTGTTTTTATCAATCGATGCGCTTGTGATGAGCGATATAGTATAGGAACCTACACGTTTGTCGTTTTCAATAAGGTCTCATATAGAGTTTACCAATGTAACATTGACCGGTGAGGTGAACTATGGTCTTCATTTTGTTCAAACTGAAAGTAAAGCCTCCTCCAACATTGGTACGATAAAATGGTGTATGGCGTCATTGTTTTTAATGTAGTTTGTAATCATTCATATTTAAAACTTTTTACAGTTCTAAGATAGATTATAACTTCAATACTTGCCTCAGATTATTTCAAAGAACCATTAAAAGCAATTCATTGACACCCTCAAAGCTAAGTATGACAAGAACGCCTACAACTATTGTACACCAATATTAATAAAACGTGAAGCAGACGAACTCACATCCCTTTGCCATCTGGATTGAATCCAGTTTCTGGTAATGGTGTAAGCAGCACTTGGAAACAATACGCGAGCTATAACAGTCACGGTGAGCTCGTGAGTGGCCATATGGCAATTCGATTTGATCTGGACTTGTCCAGCGGGATTGGAGATGAATTTGGAGATGCTCTTCAGACTGCATCGATGCGGTATGACGGTGGTCCTTGCGCTGTTTAATGGGACCTAAATATAGGACAGGACCGTCGCGGGCAGCAATGTGCAAGACCGTTTCGTATGCAAGTGGCGCTTGATGGTGTACTATTAAAAGATGAAATTCGTTTGTATGATAATTGTGCTTTGAATTATTGTTTATATCAAGTGGTCGTTCAGATCTGTTACCCGTCACGCCGCAGCTTGTTGTACCACGGTACGACACGGGTATACTTTCATAGTTTTCTCAACACGCAGCAAGAGATCTCATACGCCTTATAGAACATTAGGAGAAATTCGGCGGCGCGTAGGTTTCCTCACTAGGGCTTCCTTCGTACCATTTTATTTTTAAACTTTGGAAACGTTCGAAAAACTTCGAGCGTAGTTTAACCTAGGGACCCGAAGTTGGACTCCGCCGAATCAATTGTAAACCTACAAACTATCAACACTAGAATGTCGACAGATCTCCACTAATTTGAAGTTGTGAAATATTAACGGCCATATTTGGGAGATGTTTTTTTCTCGTTGTGCGCATCTTTGTATCATAACGTGAGCAATGCCGTGGAATTCGTCAGTTTGCTATTTTTAATTGCCCCGCTGACGTCACCGCCCGCCGCGGCCGGGGCTGGTCGATTTTTGACACGTTCTCAAGTACGTACGCGGTGCGCATTCAACGTTTAAATGTCAAGAGCGACGTGATAAATCTGTTTTTCCAAGTTGTCCTTTGTGTAGGTTATCAAAGTACTGTTATTAATTATATAAAAGTATAATAACAAATACTTAACTAGTTCTGTCACTGTTGATGAGAAGATATGGAATAAGGTGTTTTTGAAGACTGATTTAAATCTGCGTTGTATTTTGTTTAGTATTTCTTGCCGTCGTAGTTATTTCATAAAATAAGTAGGCATGGGAAACATTTGCCAAGACAATTGATCTATTTTTTCTTATCGTAAAAACCTACTTGTTATTCATTGATAAGCCAATATGGGCCAGCCAATATGGAATAGGTGGTGAGTCTGCTGCCGTACACCGGGCACATATCCAGACTTCGAACCACTACGTACTAGAAATTTCAATTGAGAAAATCAAATATGTACTACCCGAAGCAAGGATCACACCTAGATCATTGCATTCACCAGAGCGCGCTGCGACCACTCGTCCAACGAGGCAGTTAGTTGAATTTAGTCAGTTAAATATTTCTCAATTCTGCTTAATTTTCTCGAGACTATTCTAACCTAGGTACATACTTGGTGTTATTGGCATAGAGAATTTAATGACATCATCAAAATACCCAATTATGAGTCGGTCCGCTGGTTCGCTTAGACTTGTGGTTTTGAAAAAAGTGTACTGTAATACAGTCAAAGAAACGAATTATTTATGCCAGATATTTAAAAACAAGGATTTTTGGCCTTAGGTGATTCCTGCTTCCCCGTATGTATGGGACCCAGCGTGGCGTCATACGAATAATAATTAGTTTCCAATATCCTTAAATTGTATTATGAACTATACTATAATTCAAATGTATTATCAAGAAAACGTTGGTTTGCCTGCCTCGTTGGTCGTGTTGGTTGCAGATGCGACTGCCGATCGAGAGGTCCCGGGTTCGATTCCCGGGTCGA
>DWEI01004126.1:0-12001 GCA_018245875.1 Mysoria ambigua | reverse complement strand
GTCTCTGGACTACTACTAGAAAATTTTGTAGTGTTCGACCCGGGAATGGAACCTGTGACGTTCCGATCGGCAGTCGCACTAGCGAGCAACACGACCAACTAGGTAGTCCAACAATTGCAATATGATAAGATATAGAAATTGACATGAGTGAATCTTTTCTAAATCCCTTACTTTTCCAGTCGTACTGCAGTACGAAGTGACACCTGTGCTATGGCGGGAGTAAGTTTGAATATGTCTGCTAGAGTGCATCCTGTCATTTGGGCCATCGGAGGCCTACCTTTCGACTGTTTACAGGCCGTTCCTGTACAGAAACCTCTCGGTAAATAACTGTAACTTAAATTGGAATTAACATTATATTTGTGTATCTTATGTATAAAAGATTTATTTTATATGTTGACTGTTACTTATTTATATCCAGCTTGTTATTTTAGCTTGATATGTAACTTAAAAACTAATCTATCTTATTCTTTGTGGAAATATCAATGACAACTTATATTATGAGATTTTTGAAGCGATGTCAAATTTTTCAATTTCTTACTCCTCTGTTCCAGGTGGCTGTATGATTATGGCTGTTAACTCCCTGATCTATTTGAACCAGTCAGTACCACCGTATGGAGTTTCACTGAACAGTATAGCGACTCACACTACTAATTTTCCTCTCAGTAAGTAATTTTATCAAGTTAATTATTCCGTCCCTACAATAGATATCTTATATTAATAAAACAATATAGAAAAAGAATTCGGGACTACTTAAGAACCAGCTCTACAATGGTTAATGCTCTGAAGAACTTTTAGATTTGGTGCAAATCTCCTTCAAATATGGCAAGGCATTGGCTACCCCTCGTTGTTGTGAATGTCCATAGGCTATGTTAACCACTTACCATCAAGTGAGCCATCTGCCTAGTGAAGCTGAATGTAAATAAAGCATTACCATGTATTATTTATAATACAATAAATACAATACAATACAAATATACAAATATTGCACCGGAGACTGTTATATCATTGTCAGGGATCCAAGAAGGTGTCTGCATAACGCTCGACGGCGCCAAGGTGGCCGCGTTGGGCGACACTCGCTTCGCTGTTGCGCTTAAGGGAGGCCAGCTGTACGTGTTGACGCTACTGTCAGATTCTGTTAGGAGTGTCAGGAGTTTCCATTTGGACCGCGCAGCCGCCTCGGTGTTGACCTCGTGTGTATGTATTGTATATGTATATGTGATATTATCTATGTGAGGAAAGATTGATGCCACTGCTATATGCGGGATCTCATTAAAGTGTACTTTGTATAGGTTGGAAACTATTGGGCCATCCTAATAAAACATGTGACCTAAGTGGGCATATAACACTCACAAAACATTTAACAGAACAATTGTAGAGATTGAGTCTCAGCATTCATCTTTCTTATTTGGGTGAGAAGAACAATGGTCCAAGACACATATTAATGTGGTCTTATTTTGTATCAATTTATTGTACACTGGCTATGACCTATGGCCTCGTTGGTCGTGTTGGTTGCAAGTGCGCCCGCCGATTGGGAGGTCCCGGGTTCGATTCCCGGGCCGATTTTCTAATTTTGATTTTTTAGTAGTGGTTCAGAATCTAGATATGTGCCCGATGTATGGAAATAGGATCAACACCTATTTCATAGTGAGACACAAATGTTACTGGTGAAATGTGGATGTGTTCTGCATTCCTCTGCCAACCTCTCAATACACACTAGGCAGATAAAATCCCAATTTTAATCTAGTCTACATTTACTTCTGTACAGGACTTTTAGAACTTTATTTATTCTCCATTATAACAGATTGGTAGAGGCAGAATTATGGATCAAATGGGTGTTCTAATCACTCTGAGGGTTTTGTTGAAGACTGAAGAACAGTGTCTAATGTTATAAAATAGTGCCAATTGTTTAAGAATCTTTATAAGCATGGAAATTCTTATCCGATATGCAGTTTGGTCTGAAGAAATATATATTAAATAAGATTTATTGTTTCACAGATGTGTGTAATAGAAGAAGACTTCCTGTTCCTGGGATCTCGCTTAGGAAACTCTTTGTTACTGAGAGTGACGGAGAGGGAGAACCGTGTGCTGTTCTCTGTAGACAAGCCTTTAGAGGCAACTGTAGATCTCACTGTATCGGAGACTGGTGAGTATTAAAATACTATAATGTATTGACTGCCTCGTAGGTCATGTTGATTGCAAGTGTGACTGCCGATCGAGAGGTCCCGTGTTCGTTTCCCGGGTCGAACGCTACAAAATTTTCTACTAGAAAATCTGGTAAAATTTCTAATAGAATTCTGTTAGTGGTTCGGAGTCTGGATATCGCGCCCGATACATGGCAATAGGCTCACCCCTCTTCCATAGTAACCGGTGAAACGTGGGAGTGTTATGCATTGCTCTGCTTACATCTACAGGATTACAGGTGTGATGTTACGTTTATAATGTGTTGAACATTGTAAAAAAGTGATAGTATTGAAGGATAATAGCAAATTGTTAACTGGTTCGTGATTGTGTGGTTGCAACTGCTATTGCTGCTTAAGAGGTTTAGGGATCGATGTCTGGGCAGGTACTGATTCAATGACAATTCTCTCATCCCATACATTATGTAACTGATGATATGAGGAAGTGTATCTACTGCAGTTTTCTGCCGACCTCTTAGTGGACAACAGGTGTCAGATACAAATATTAGCAAGTTTTTATAGATCAGAAGATTTGCTTACAGTAATTATACTGTCTTTTTTAAAATATTCATCTTTATACCCTTTAAAATAGTTACAATAAACATGCAATTTTAAATTATTTTTTTAGTTTTCCTTATATTGGAAGATAGTAGCACATGTTCTAATCTGTTCCAGTAGAATTAATTGTGTATTTTATCACTTAATAATATAATAATTAATTTTAGAACAACAAGAACAACAACAGCAACAACAGCAGCAGCAACAGCAACAACAGCAGCAGCAACAACAACAGCAACAGCAGCAACAGCAACAACAACAACAACAGCAGCAACAAAATAAAGAATCCACACTGGCACAAGATCCCGCTTCTAAGAAACGCCGTATGGATACAATAAGCGACTGTGTTGCCAGTAATGTGATAGAAATTAGTGATAAGGATGAGTTGGAGGTCTACGGGTCCGATATAAGAACATCTACTCAATTGACCAGCTACGTTTTTGAGGTATGTTTTAATGTAAATAAGATAAAACACTCAACACTAAAAGGTGCAAGGGATACGAAGCTCCACCTCGGGAACGGCAAATCTGGGTGCACCCTACAACAGTGTTAGGCTTCGAACACGGTACAGCGCCGGCCACGCCCCCTCCTGTACGACGCGCAGGTGTGCGACTCGCTGCTGAACATCGGGCCCATCGGCGACGTGTCCATGGGCGAGCCGCAGCTGCTGGGCGCGGACGCGGCGCGGCGCGCGCCGCCGCTGGAGCTGGTGGCGTGCAGCGGCCGCGGCAAGAACGGCGCGCTCACCGTGCTGCAGCGCGCCGTGCGCCCGCACCTCGTCACCGCCTTCGACCTGCCGGGTGCCAGCGCCGCTTCGTATTACCACATAAATTAGTGTTAACCTCGCAGTTGCTCATGCTACTTTTTTAATCATGAGAGGATTTGGTCACCCGATCTCACCTGATCGCGAGCGAGAAGCGAGATATAATCTAGTTATAGATGCTTGCCTAAAAAGATTTATTCACTCTTACTTTGAATAGTTCCATGCTGGAAGATTAAAAAAAATATTCACCTGGCAGTTGAAATCACCACATTACATTAACAAATGCATTTACCTTACGTCTTCCATAATTTCAATTATGCTCGCAATCTAGCAGCCTTTGTAATAAATGGATTTTTTTCTGATTTTTCACATACTCCAATAATTCCAGAACAATGGATGCAATTATAAAGTATTTATCATTAAAGGTAAATAAATCTTATTTAGTATATTAAAGACTCATAACAGCATGTACCTACTTTGAGTGAAAAGTAGAAATTTTATTTGTATCACTTATGCTTGGTATCACATTCCACAGGTTGCATCGACATGTGGACAGTCATCGGGGAACCCACCGAGACGTCCAGGGAAGCGCACAAGGACATGGAGGGAACACATGCATACATGATCCTGACCCAGGAAGACTCCAGTATGGTCAGTTAATAACATAGTTGATGTAGCAAATAAACTCTATTATAATTAAATATTCACCAACCTAACATATTTCTTCTTAATTTATTGCTGATTCAATTTCATAATGATTTTTATAACTGACTTTCAACATTTTCATTGTCTATGGTTCACCGTTTCTATTTTTGTTGTTATATCATGAACAATTATGTGTAGATTAATTGTAATATTGTCTCTTAGATACTGCAAACTGGCCAAGAGATAAATGAAGTGGACAATTCAGGGTTCATGACCAACTCTCCGACGGTGTTCGCTGGCAACCTGGGCAACAACAAGTTCATGGTGCAGGTCACCCTCACCACCATACGGCTTATCCGGAGTGAGTATGACATTCATTCTACATTTCTTTGCACATATACAGTCTGAGCTTTATGGTCCATTTTTTTAGTGTAAATATTGTTTGTCTCTTTATTGCTTTGGTGTTAGTTACTCTGTGGTTTTCAAAGTTAGACATTTCATTTTATCATTAAAGTAATACAATTTTATTTTAATGCACAGACATTCTAAAATGCCTCACTAGTACATCGATTGTTTCAGATGGAGTGTTACTTCAGTCTATTTCGTTGGAGTGGACGGCCCGCAGCGCGGCCGTGGCGGACCCTTACATCTGCGTGGTGTCCACGTGCGGCCGGGCGCTGGTGCTCGCCTTGCGCGAGCTGAGAGCCAGGGACGCTACGGTGAGTGGTCGTAGCCGATGGATGGATTCTGCATGGACAGTGACCACTGACTGCCAATGGATTAGATGTGCCGTTTTTCCATCCATTAAGTTGTAATAGATGAATAAAATATTGGGGGGTTACGTCACAGTCATCCCACTTGGCTGTGTGCTCTGGAAGTCACAATGGGCAGGTCTTACTGCTCGAACGACCGACTATTGGTCTATTGGTACATTAGAAAGAAAGGCAATTGAGTAGGTCGGTGAAAGGAGCACAAGTCCTATCATGTGTGCTGACGACCTGAAGAAGATAGAGAGGTTCTGCTGGATTCGGAAGGCACTCCTTAGTAGTGTGCGGAGCCGATTAAGTGAGGCCTCTATATAGCACTGGGAAGATGGATAAATACGGGGGGTATGTGGTCGCAAACGGCACTCGAGCGAGTGACGAGCCGCGCCGTGCGCCCGCAGTCGGCGCGCCTGGCGCCCACGCGGCAGCCCGTGCCGCTGCGGCCCGCGCTGCTGCGCGCCGTGCCCTACCGCGACCTCAGCGGCCTGTTCACCGCCGCGCCCGACGCCGCACAGGTGCGTCCCCGCCTCGCGAGCGAGCTCTTCTCGCACTCCTCTCTCTCTCCCCCTCTCTCTCCCCTCTCTCTCTTCTGTCCCTCTCTCCTCTCTCTCTCCTCTGTCCTCTAAACACCGTTATCTTGTTATAGCATCTTTTTTTAATAAGGCACTTTTATCTGTAATTGTGGCTTCAATTGCTGCACGTTCGGTGACGATCTTAATCTTTGTTTCATTCTAGTTTCAAGCAGTCCCACTTCCAAAATAGTCAATTTACCTGGATGGTGGGTGTCATTCAGCCGAAATTGCCTATATTTTCCTAAATGATTTCAACGATAATACATATTCCAGATTAATGTACAATAAAAATCTTTCGATACGTTTCTATACAAAATTAGCTATTTTGTACTATCTAAGAAATATAAACCATTCTAATTAGTGAGTGTTTTTATCAGCACTGTAACATAAATATTGTTTTATCATCTTTTTTTCCCTATTTAATATGATTATTTAAAAATTGTTTTAATTTTTGAACAAGGTGAAAGGCGAATTTACGGGCAAGGTTAAGGGTCAGAACGTGAAGTCGGAGGGGTTCAAGCCGGGAGCGGTCTACGAGCTGAACGATGAAGACGAGCTGCTGTATGGCGGCGACCAGACCCCGGCTTCCATGGCCAGCGTACGTATCGCGACGCTGGCGGACGAAGTGTTCTCTTTACGTTTGTCACTTTTTCAATAAATGTATGCAGACTGATGGGGCCTTCTCATGTTCCCGTAAATATCCTCATTGCGTATTAGTTACTATTAGACAAGTGTTGATAAATTTGGTAACTGGTCGGAAAAGAGACGGAGGCTGATATTGCGGGCGGCACGCGCAGATAATGCTGGCGGAGCAGTCCAAGAACCCGGGGCTGCCGCGGCGCGTGTCGCGCTGGTGGCAGCGCCTGGCGGCCGAGCCCAAGCCCACGTACTGGCTGTTCGTGGTGCGCGACAACGGCAACCTGGAGCTGTACGCACTGCCCGAGATGCGCCTGGCCTTCCTCGTGCGCGACGCCTGCGCCGGCCACCGGGTACCCGCGCGCACTGCCGCCTTACTGTTACCGGGGAAACCTTCGAAGCGTACGCGGGACCGTGGGACAGACACTGAATTATGTGTGACTTTTACCGCTTTAAAACCCTCTCAGGTTTGTTTGGCGATATTAGGAGGACGCAGCGGTCCAACAGTACGCACCGATTCCATCCTAGTGCGGTGCCTCCACGGACCTCACACCTGGAGGCGCCATGCCTCAACTCATGCCGCCCGATTGTCACGGCACTAATCGTCTTTCCCCTTCAGCAGCTTGCAACTCCAGAAGTTTCTTTATAATGGCCTTTTCCCTCCAAAGAGCTCCAACGACCACGAAATACCGTAACTGCTACAGTACTAAACCGATGAGCCCCAGTAATCTTGTACTTACTTTACCTTCAGATCCTAGCGGACAGCTTGGAGTCCGTGTCGATGCCCCCCACGGCGGAGGAGGAGGAGGAGGAGGCGACCGCGGCGCAGAGCTCGAGCGCGGACAAGCTGCAGGAGATGCTGGTGGTGGGGCTCGGCAACAAGGGCTCGCGGGTGCTGCTGTTGATGCGCTGCAGCAACAACCAGCTCATGATCTACCAGGTTATAACATTCACAGATTATATTAGCATCATTGACATGTATTTGTTCTCAACTCGTTTTTGTTCTATTGGTGGACATAGATCCTCTCTCAGAATTAGAGGGTCAATACCAAAGTTTGCCGGGACGGCCAAGACTAGTTGGCAGACTACACTCGCCTTAGAAAACTTGCATGTCTTACGAAAGGTTGTAGTTTGAATTCCTCTAATATTAGTACGCTAAAAGATGAGTGTCCGCAACCCTATTGGAAGCTGGTCGTTCCGGTCCGCAGGCCTACAAGTACCCGCGCGGCAACCTCAAGATGCGCTTCTCGCGCATGGCGGTGACGTTCCCGTTCGGCTACCGCAGCGAGCCCGCGCGCGCGCCCGACGACGGCTACGAGGCCGCGGCGCTGCGCGAGCACGTGCGCCAGCTGCGCTACTTCGGTGCTCACGCTGCTCCCACACGAGCCGCACACAGAGCGCGCGGGCGCGCGGACGAAATTACTCTTGGCCGTCGACTTTCAGTTTATATTTCGGCCTACCTTGCGTCATCATCGTCATCATCATTGGCCTACCTCAGTCCATTGCTGGATATAGCCCCGTGTCTGCGGCTTGGCGCATCCATCTTCTGCCTGCATCCTTCCGCAGCCCCTCCTCCCACCTGTCCGGAGTGTCTCTCCATTCCAGTACTCGCCTATTCCATCTGGTTTCTGTTCTTGGGCAAATAAAATCAGCACATTGTCACTTCAGCAACTCCAGTTCCCTGTCGGGCCTCGCATCACCCTCCGTCAGTTGTTTATTAGGAGATCGCACAGGTCCTTGTCCATTTCCTTTTGTCCCGGTACTGGGGACCACCAACCGGGTAACGTTCTCTCCTACGAATCCCTATAATTCCTTCGCCGTGGCTTCGCTAGCGGAGTTATTATGTTACGAGGCTGATAATAACCGATATATATATATATATTATTTGGTATATATGTATATTGTTACGTATGATTATTATAGTAGTAGGTAGTAAATATACTAGTATTCGTTTTTAATCGCGGCTCATTCGATCGGGAGCCGAGGCACTAACGGGGCCGCGCGCGCAGGCAACGTGGGCGGCTACAGCGGCGTGTTCGTGTGCGGGCGCACGCCGCACCTGCTGCTGCTGAGCGCGCGCGGCGAGCTGCGCGTGCACCCGCTGTGCGCCGACGAGGCGCCCGCCGCCAGCTTCGCGCCCTTCAACAACGCCAACTGCCCGCACGGCTTCCTGTACTTCAACGGGCGCGGCTCGCTGCGCATCAGCGCGCTGGCGCCGCACCTGTCGTACGACGCGGCGTGGGCGGCGCGCAAGGTGCCGCTGCGCGAGACGCCGCGCGCCGTCGTGTTCCACGTGGAGTCGCGCACCTACTGCCTCGTGGCCTCGGCCGCCGCGCCCGCCGCCGCCTACTACCGCTTCAACGGCGAGGACAAGGAGCGCTACAGCGAGCCGCGCGGCGACCGGTGCGGCCCCGCGCCGACCTAGCGCCGGCATGGCGGTAGCGGTCACCTGCACGCCGCGGTCCGATAAGCCCGTTTCGAATGCAGGTTCCCGTACCCGATGCAGGAGAAGTTCTCCGTGATGCTGTTCTCTCCCGTCTCGTGGGAGGTGATCCCCAACACGCGCATCGAGCTGGACGACTGGGAGCACGTCACCTGCCTCAAGAACGTCTCGCTCTCGTACGAGGGCACCAGGTACGTCCCGACCTGCAACAGGACCTCGCCTGCGACCCCTGTGCAGTAGAGTAAGAGCCGACAGCCTCACGCCCGTGCGTGCCGGCCGCGCGCCGTGTTGCAGGTCGGGGCTGCGCGGCTACATCGCCATCGGGACTAACTACAACTACAGCGAGGACATCACCTCCAGAGGCCGGGTTGGTGCAGGGCTTTCTGTTTCGCTAAGATGTGATTAAGTAAGAAGGGGGGGGGGGGGTAAAGTTTGCTTGTGAGGTATATTTCCCTTATCTGAATCCCGTATAAGCCTGATGCGAGGAAATTAGCTTATTGACGGTGATGTGCATACCCTGAGCACTTAATTGCGTATCGCCTGTACCGTTTACAGATAGAATACAAATTTAATATGGCAATAAACAGATGTTATTATTATTATTTACATTGCGCTCCTGTGTGCATTGCATTTTATAAGTTTAATTGGCATTTTTATTTGAAATAATGTAATCGGACGACCGTTACACTGCTGAACTTACGGTTTGGAACTTTCAGTATTTATCTATTTAATAAACATTTAATATCTTGATTACTGTATACGTTGTTCCTCGTGAAGCGTGAAGCCATCATCCTGTAGCCAGGTAAAACTAAATAGTTTTGATAGTCCAGAAGCCGCCTAAGATGCTAGTACAATTAAGAAATAAAAGATAACGATACATTTCAGATAATCATCTACGACATTATAGACGTGGTGCCCGAGCCGGGGCAGCCGCTGACCAAGAACCGCTTCAAGGAGCTGTACGCGAAGGAGCAGAAGGGGCCCGTGACCGCGCTCGCGCAGGTGCTGGGCTACCTCATCTCTGCCGTGGGACAGAAGGTGGGTAGTACTGGGTGACGTCACCGCGGCGGCTTTTGTCATCGATAGCGGTTCAGTTCTAGTGAGATTACATTCGATCTCATCGGTCATCAAGCAATGGACTGGCCATTGGCAGTATTGGCACAGCGGTCGGAAATGCAGGCTGGCGTTCTGGGGCTCGTGGTTGCGACCCGTTCGTTGCTGCGCATTGGTTGACCGAAGACGCGGCGGGCGCCGGCGACCGCCTCGCGCCGCCTCGCGCCGCCGCGCGCGGTCGGTCGCTAGCGCCGCTTAGCTAGCGACACTTGTGTCGTACTAGATGGCGCTGTTCACTGAGTTTCTACATGTACATAACATCACGCCTGTAATCTTTGAAGAAATAGGCTGAGGAATAAAGTCAAAAACAAACAAAAAAAAGTACATTCTCTAGTTACGTTTTCGTCTCGTGGTGGAATTGGAGGTGAGACGTTATTATATGTAGTTGTGTAATAAATGATTATTCGATCGTGTCAGATCTACATCTGGCAACTGAAGGACAACGACCTGGTGGGCGTGGCCTTCATCGACACGCAGATCTACGTGCACAAGATGCTGTCGGTGAAGAACCTGATCCTGGTGGCCGACGTGTACAAGAGCATCTCGCTGCTGCGCTACCAGGAGCAGCACCGCACGCTGTCGCTCGTGTCGCGCGACCTGCGCCCCGCGCAGGTGCGCTCCCGTCTCGCGTCGTTTTCGCACTCTTTTGTACTCTCTAAACAAGAGCGTTTACTGCAAAAGTCTTATGTTAGAAAATATGCTAGTTCGTTTAGTAATTTTTCGAGCAATAAAATAAATTGTGCGCGGCTTGCAGATCTACGAGCTGCAGTTCATGGTGGACGGGCGCCAGCTGGGCTTCCTCGTGAGCGAGGCCGACGGCAACCTCGCGCTCTTCATGTACCAGCCGCAGGCGCGCGAGAGCTACGGCGGTGAGCGCCGCCCGCCCCGCCTTCGCCCGCCCCCGCTCCCCCCACCCGCCCCGTGACGCGCGTGTCGCTTGCAGGCCAGCGGCTCATCCGCAAGTGCGACTACCACCTGGGCCAGCAGGTGCACGCCATGGTGCGCATCGCGGCGCGCCAGGAGCCCGAGGCCGCGCACCGGCGCCACGTCACCGTGTACAGTGAGTCGCAGTGAGAGCGCCGCGCACCGTCGGCCCCGGCGCGGGCGGCTGGGCGGGCCCCGATGTGCACGTAGCGGCGTATCAGTCAGCTCTACCTAAGCAAACAAATGAAACGTTCATGAAGCGCATCCTTATTTTGCCCTTACGGACTACACTCACAGGAACGTTCTGGAAACTTCCCATTCGTCGTTAGACAGTCTTCCCGCAGTATAAGAGGTCCGTGGGGTCGTTTGTGTGTCGTGTCCGTGTGTCCGATGTGGTGGTGGTCCGCAGCGACGCTGGACGGCGCGCTGGGCTACGTGCTGCCGGTGTCCGAGAAGATGTACCGGCGGCTGCTGATGCTGCAGAACGTCATGAACAACTACTGCTGCCACATCGCCGGCCTCAACCCGCGCGCCTACCGGTATTTACGATTACATGGCCGTAAATAACACGTCAATTGTTCATCGGTCGTTACACAGTTATTGTCGGATGCAGGAATTTAATAAATACGATTTTGTTGTACTGTTATGTATAAGTAGTGTGAGTATTTGTAGTCCACGTCCCATGACTGCAAGAGTCGCACAAAGCCCAGTCAGCTCAGTGCAGTGTGCGCGCAGCACGTACCGCGCGGCGCGGCGCGCGGCGGGCGGCGCGGCGGCGCGCGGCGTGCTGGACGGCGACCTGGTGGCGCTGTTCGCCTGCCTGCCCGCCGCCGAGCAGCGCGACGTGAGCTCGCCGCCCTTGTCTGAAGCTGACATTGCCACTACATTATTGACATTTCACTGGCCCGTTGGCGCAGCCGTTAGTGAACCAGCCTGTCGCGCCGGGGTCGTGGGTTCGATTCCCACTCAGAATAAATATTTGTGTGATGAGCACGAGTATTTGTTCTGTGTCTTTAAGTATATATTCATATGTATATGTATTTATATTATTTATAACTGATATCACGCCTAAACCTGAAATCCAAAAATGAAAATATAATCGAAAGTTCTTTCAACCATAATTGATTGTACAACGGAACCAAAAGGAAGTTCGTTTTGTAATAATTTGTAACTAAAATAGTTTTGGTTTTCACAGATTGCAAAGAAAATAGGCACGAAGGAGGAAGAAATTATGTCTGACCTCTACGAGATCGACAGACTGACGGCTCATTTTTAGTTGTATGTATTAATATAAGCAATGAATTATGTAAATAAAGCTAGAATATACATATTGTGATTTTTGTAACTGTGTTTCATTTCAACCTATACTGACACTTGCAAACTATCATTATCAGTCCGTCTTAGTG
>DWEI01004125.1:0-12002 GCA_018245875.1 Mysoria ambigua | reverse complement strand
TATTCTCAGTAAGTGAATTTTGTAAATTCTTAATGAGAGAAATAAAGATCTTAAACCATACTAGCTTCTATTTCAAGAGATCAGTTGCCTATTGGTAGACACGAAATTTCAAATTATAAAATACCTAATAATACTTTCACTGAACCGGTGCTCGAACCCAGAAACTCTTGTTAAGGGTACGCACTTGGAGCCAAGCTATTAAAGTGTTTAATAGATGTAGATTATGGCTGGTGGCACGGAGGTATCGGGGCAGTGATGAGGAAACACGCCGGTACAGCCTGAATAATATTAATCTTGAAACTGTTAAATAAGCCTACACATGGTTTTAGTGCTCCCTTGAAATGAGATAAAAATATCGTGACCCATCAGCGTCACGATGCGAGATGTCGCCGTGTCCATGCCATGTGGCATCGTGGTCATAAAGCGGGGTTATGTCGCGGCCGGTGAAATGACTAAGTCGAGAAATGTACATGTTATACAATATTATGTATATATTTTTATTGGAACCTTTCATCGACTCTAAAGGGAAACATTATACTCGTATATTATTCAGAGAGAAGCATACCGTTGAAATCCCGGCTTGTGTGTTATAGTATTTTACAAGCTCGAAATTAGTAGTCAAAATTCATATGTTTTAGCTCAAATTCTCATCATTCGTAAAACTCGTGCCGAATAAAAAATGTAATCATTTTACATGTTTATACATTACGGTTTTAGTACCTTGTGGTTGTGGTGGCTTGTAAATTGTGGTTCCATGTGTCCGATTTTTAATTTCAAACTTCTTACATTATTACTTGTTTGATTTATGAATGAAACGTCCGTGACTTACTATGGGGGTACTTTCGACGTGAATTATGAGTTATGGTTACAAAATAAAAAAAAGTGTTTGACTGTGATTATTTAAAACGATTGCGACAGTCGTTGTGTATCATGAACTCTTGATACAAGGACGACGGAGTTTAATCTATGTAATGTATGTAATAGATATTAATATAAGTGTATTTATGGAGAGCATGGGGTGTTTATAACGCTCACATATTTTGATATATACGCATAACTTTAAAAATAACGGTATCTCACTTTGGAGGATGAATGAATGGTGTATTTTTTTATGGAAAGATAAAACAAAAAACATCATATTTAACATTTGCTTTGATTAAAATGATTGATACACTGACTGCGTTATTATAAACACTAACCTATGATTATATTACATTGTAGCTGCGAGCCGTGCAATTTTTCGTACTGGCAATCTCGACTCGATTTCGTAGATTCGTATCGGGGTTACCAGCGGCTGCCATTTGAATTTGTATATTATCTCATAATCACGCCCACGTTAAGGCAACGGGGTCAGCAGTGCAAAACACACAATGGACCTTACGGGGATTTCAATTATATTGTTGTGCTTTATCTTCAGGGGATCTGATCAAATTCTGCGTAAGTTACTTAAGGTTGTACGGTGCGCGTGTGATGGTGCGATTCGTCGAATGAGTTGCGTTGTGAGATTAGAATAAAATACCCAAGAAAGATTCTGTAATTTAGTCATTACGTTTATGATAGCCTGATGAGAAAAGCCTATTACAAGGTAAATGATTATTTAAGTGATAAACAAGTTGAGTGTCATGTAACTCCAGTTTCACAATAAATTAGTTCACATTGTTATATTCTAATATAAAAAGTACCTATGTTCTTATTTTAAAATATACGTAAACACACCTATGATGTTTCTCTCTTGGCTTCTTCTCCATAGCAAAGCATTTTCCGAAGCGGTTGTTGTTTCATTTTGACGTGCAATTTTTTAAATTTGATAGCCAACATAAAAACTATGAGCATTAAAATTTTTTAGATGCGATCGCATTGACGCAGCCACGCCAGAAGTATATTAAAAATATCTATATCGTAAATTATTTACTACTTGAATTTCCCCGGAATAGCACGGAGACTAGATTCGTGTCCAGTGTATGGCACCTGTGTGTCTCACTCCTGTTTCCATCGCGGGACGCATAACAGAAATAATAAATTGCGGGAATGTGTCATACTCCTCTGCCTACCCCTTTTTTCGAATTACAGGTATAATGTTATGTTACAGATGTTTTTAACAAAAATTAACTACACATGCGAACGCTTTGAAATTTAAGCTAAGAAATTTAAACAGTTTATTATTATTTTTAAATCTCCCAACTACTCGCGATATTCTGAGATTTCCTTCCCAGCCGTTCTTTTTATAGCTGTAGGAATTTATATCGTTCGTTCGATTCAATAAATGAATGAAGCGTATCCGAGCCATTGTTAACTGAACGGCGTCGCTATAAGTAGAATTTCAGACAGTTTTTTTGCTTAAATTATTAGAATTGAATAAAGTGCCATTAATGGTAGCGTTTAGTCGTTCGCTTAGATTAGAGTTTCTTTAGAAATAAAAAACTACCTACTTTAGGTAATAGAAGAAAAATCATCTAAGTGACATTTGGTCTCAGTGATATACTATTGTACAGCTTTAATATATTTTATACTAAGTGGAGATTCGTTTTAAAAAACGAACGAAAATAAGTTTATGATATGGATATGTTGATATGGATATGAAATTTCAAATATGTATATAAAACGTGTCGATTATTTTTCAAATATAAACATTAGTTCTCTAATTATTATTTTTCAAATGTGCATATATATGAAGGCTCTACTTTAAATCAATTGTAAAGTATATGTTTACCACATTAGCTTGTGAGAATACAACACGGTTTAATGTCGTGTTGATTAATGCAATTAAAAGTGTATTCAGTTTAAATTCAATGTAATTGGGGTTCTCAGTACGGTCGTAAAAGTACGTACGAATACAAACATACACATGTATGTATGTGAATGTTCTCCAGACGTTACATGCTAACAATTGAGTGATAACTTTTTCAACGTCATCTTGACAGGCGTGAGAAACGTACGCGCACAGCACAAAACGTTCTATCGTCGGACTGACTGCTCGCATAGTTATGTTCTTGTAAACCTTTTTTCACGTGGATTGCGAAATGTAATCGTGTTATACATTTATAATACTCTACATTTATAATACTCCACATTTATAATTTGCTTATATGTATTTCATAACTGTAGGTGTTGTTCTATTGATGGATTGAAAAAAAATTGGGAAATTGGTATTGAAATTTGCCACAGTTTGTTTACAAAGTAAAAGCTAAGAATTTAGGTTCAATTAAACATGAGTTTTTAACATGATAAAGAGTGAAGTGTATTTCAAAATATCATATTTGTTACATTTTACATAGTTATTTATCATTTTAAAAATTAAATGCTATAAAATTGATATAAGCGATCCGTAAAATTATTTACGGTTATGTTTGAAGAGATATGGGCTATATTAATAACTTTATTTTAATTCTATAGTGTTATTTATCGAGACCGCTATGTAAAAGTGTTCTTAAATCATACAATATTGTAAAAGACGATTATTTTCTAAGGCTATTATTAACTTACAAAAGCAATTATAGATTACGAGATCATTTTATTATCTTAAAAGAGATCTTTGATACCTTTTAGTAAAAAAAGTGTCATGCGTTTAATGCGTAGATTCGTGAATCAGTACCTACTTTCGTTTTTTGCCACCTTTCAAATCCATTAAGCACACAGGCAACACCGACAATACGTGAATCGGCTGTGAGGTAATAAAATCACAATTATCGAATATTGTCCAATATTAATCGAGTGACTTTATCGGCGGACGATGTTGTAAGGCGGAGGCCTGGTTATAATAAAACGTGAGCCATTCGATCCATTAAGAGCGAGTAACGAGTGAGGGCAGAGAGAAAAGTTATTTATGTTCATTTCTTATATTAAAGAGAACCAATAATCTTATACTGGTAATGCGTGTTGAAGGACAGATCTATGTGATACATTAGACATAAGAATAAAAGTTGTGATAGTGGAACTGAATTATTCAAATGATTTATTTCCGGCAATTAGCGTAATTGAGTTAATAGGCACTTTTTAGATATAATTATATTCGAACGCGAGCTCTTTGGAATAATTGAAAAAAAATAAGAAGATAGGCTACAGCGCCATCTACATTTATTACTTTTCTACAAATTGTCAACTCAAGTACCGTCGTTTAGCATATCGCTAACTGATCTTTATGGTTGTGTGGACGCGAGCTTTAAATGAACTATGTTACGTATCACTTTGGAATCAAAAGTACATGCAAAAAAGATCTATTGTAGTAATCGATCGAGTCTGAAATGTTATATTAACTTGCAACAACTTATTATTATAACCAATATCGAAGTTAGGAGCGATTGATTTCTTTTTAAATGTATCATAAAGATCTAACCACTGGTCCACATGATAGGCGGAAATAGGTAATTGAATAGGTTCATGTCAAATTCCATGACTTTGGCTTCGTTAAACGATAGGAAAGAATCAAGGGAGCGATAATTGAAAAGTGTAACGTTTTAATATCACAGAAGTTATTTAGCTTACGTTCAAATGTCAAGTTAGTCGTACATACTTACATACTTGTACATTTGAGATATTGGGTAATATTCTTGTATGTTAACATTACACATATTTACTTTGTTTGAGTCTGAACCGCCGTTTAATACAAAGGAAACGTTGATGCCGTTGATTTTGCTTCGTTTTCGTGGCGCTGATTTATAACATAATTTCAGAATTGACTTTTATTATGATTGAATAAATAATTGTGAACTTGAAATGCTTCTTAAAAACTTATTTGAATATGTTTTCCTCGTTCCTCTCAAAACACGAATTTAAGCTTTGAATCGTTCCAGTGCAGTTTATTATATTGTATGAAATACGTTTTTCTCTTAACAGAAAAACTTTTGGTTTGTTTATTTTTTGTGTAGATGTCAAAAGGATAAATTTATTGCATGCGTATTGAGATATGCATTTTCATGATGGTCGTATGTTTTATATTGAGACAGAACATATCATAAAGTGCATTGGTAACGATGACCAGCATTTTGCAATGCAAATTCATATTTTATAAATAAAGAATTCGCAGCGTCAGATTGGTTTACAAAAAAATATGAACTCTACCTAGAGATGTTTTAATCAGATAAGTTTTTTTAATGATTGAATATGTATATAATGAATAAAAATGAGTATGTAACTTTTCAGTAAATGTTAAATAAATTGTATGGTACATACGTCCTTCCATATGAAAGTACAATTGCAACTTTCAAGGGTGGTCCATATATAGGTTTTCTTGGCTCGATTCCTATTCGGGATATTTATTCCTCTGATTAGTACAGGTAATCGTATATTTTCTGTCTCCGGTTGTAATTTTATTATCATATTTAACATTTTTATTTCGTTATTTGCACACGAAGTTTGTCATCTGTGTTGTCACGTCACAGCAGGGTTTGCCTTATTGAAGATCAGACGGTCATGTGTAAAATAATCACAAAAATTATTTATTATTTTCTCTGAATAACTGCATTAGTTTTGCTACTCATTGAAAAAAAAAAAAAACAACGAATCATTAGATCTAATGAGATGTACATTTGTACTCTATATAGAGCAGGGGTCGGAAGTGAAGAAACGTGTGAATTACAAAACTGTTTAGTTTTTACGTTCAACAGAAAGTGAACTGAATTATATGTAGATTGATTAGGATATCCGGCTCAAACTTAACCGGAATAGTATTTTTTATCTTCTTATAGCAAAGTATATTAGCATTAATCATTAAAAAGGATAAAGCGTTTGGTGTAGTGGTTACATGTTTGTGTATTTTCGATTCCAAGTCAGGCTTAGTCGTGTTGGTTGCAAGTGCGATTGCCTATCGCGAGGTCCCGGGTTCTATTCTTGGGTTGAGCACTACAAAATTTTCTAATTTAGAGTTTCTAATAGTGGTTCGGAGTCTGGATATGTGCCCGATGCATGGCAATAGGCTCACCACCTATTCCATCGTGAGACGTAACCGTAACTGTTGAAACGTGGGAGTGTTCTGCATTGCCCTGCCTACCCCTTCGGGAATTACAGGCATGAATTTACGATTAAGTGTATTTATATAGTGTTTTAATATATTTAGAAAATCGTAGTGACGAGTATAAATATAGAATTTCCGTGGATAGCATTTACCTAGCTTAAATAATTTTAGTATTTCCGATATTATTACATCTATGTTATTACATTGACGTACAATATGTGTTTATCAAACTTTTTGTTAAATAATTATTTAAAAGTAATTAAAAAAAGGCACATAACTTTGCTGGCTACCTGATGCTACTCAAGTCAATAGCTACTCTGATTAATGTACCTAAAAAAATATAAGATATATAAGATAAATATATAAGAACTCTCCTTGTTTTTATTATTATAAGTTGATAGGTATTATTTTTTTTTTAAATTGTAAATGAAAAATTTAAAGACTCTACAACTCTATCAATCTGTGGAGCGTGACTGAATCTTTGTCTTGACTTGTGAGCTCTGCAAGGCTGTCAGATAAGCCAACAAAGGAGAGATCTCGGGACAATGGATGGCCATTTTGCTTTTTATTGAGATGCGAGACTACAATTTACATTGCTACTTTTCCTGTTGTTTAAACAAAACTGTGCACCGGGTATTATAATATTACATATTTATGATATTACTCTTAAGTGTGAAACCTTTGTTGCCTTAATTAAAGAATGTTAATTATATCGTGGTTACAATTTAAAAACATTTTAGTAAGTATAGAGGCTTGGAGTCAGGGTCTATGGCCGGTGTATGGCAATAACCTTGCCACCTGTTTATTTGTGGGACTTAAACCTAATTAGTGAAGCGTGGAAGTATACTATATTGTTCTGCCTACGTCCTCGGCTACCGACGGTATATTATTTACTATTAAATATTATTTATTATTATTATTATTGAAAAATATTAATTTTAAAACATTTAATATAGCTGTGATTTTAATTTGTAAAAATACCAATTGACCTAATTAACGTACAATCGATGCACTTTTTATTAATCTATTAATGAATAATGATCTCGTTACGAGCTATAAATAATGAACAACAGGTACATTGTTAGTGGGGCGGGCGGTATTAATCAACTAAATTATTGTTCTAGAAAGCCAATGCAGAGTGTGTGGTAATATTTTGTAACAATAAACGTCGTGTCTTGCATCGACAACACATTCTGCACGATATTGAAACTTGGAATCTATCTTATTATCTATAGTTATTCCAGACAACAGTAAATAGGCAGTGTGTGGGCAAGCATGCTGCTTGCTTAGCTGCTTGTCAGTTTCTGTCCGGTAAGATAGCAGTCAAACGCGGGCCTATTGCTAAATTCCAAAAAGGAAAAAAAATCGACCTTTCACTCCGGGAGACCGGGTTCAAACCCCAGGCGCGCACCTCTTAAAAATGTGCGTTTTAAGTTTAAATATCACTTGCTATTACGGTGAAGGAAAACATCGTGCACACCTTGAGTTCAGCAAAAAAAAAATCGTTCTTTAAGGTGTGTGAAGTCTGCCAACCCGCTCTTGGATAGCGTGGTAGACTTCCGTCTTAACCCTCTTATTCTGAGAGGAGACCCGTGTTTCAGCAGTGGAACGATAGCGATATCTGGAACAGCAGAAGCAGTGGAACGATAGTTGATATCGAATATCGAATAAAAAATGCAACGTACAAAATAAAAGTATCTACATGGGCTGTTATTAGACCACGGCAATATTGTATCATTGGAGATGGGATTCAATTTTTTTATCTCATCTCAAAGGTGCCCAAATATGCGTGGAGACTTTTTAAACGCTCTCCGGGTACATTACTATTATTACTAATCCATAAACTGCATTGATGTATCAATTGATTGCTACGTTAGACTAGTGGTCGGGCGAAAGCTTAACAAGAAATCCTCAATTCCATTCCTGGGTAGGGAAATACGTAATAAAAATAGGGTGTTTTACTTGGAATTCACAGTAGGAGCACGGTGTTCGTATCTATCCCGAGAAATGGAATACGTACTGCTTATTCCAAGGGACTTATAACAAATGAAACGTTTTACACTACACTCGGCCTACCCCAAGTGAAACATTATGTTATATTTTTACTATTTGTATGCATTAGATTTTAGGTACCATGTGCATATAGCGATTTGTTATATAGGCTCACCACCTATTCAATAGGGGGACGTAAAGGTAACCGGTAAATCGTGGGAATGTTCTGCACTCCTCTGCCTACCCCTTCTGGGATTACAGGCGTAAAAATATTTTTTTTTCTATAATATAGGGCGGCGACCGTCGTACAATGTTCCGCTGTCAACTGAACCTTGTAGGGCACGCCTTAGCTCTCGTATAGTACACAGCATTGATCGTTCGCTCTGTCAAGTTGAAACACCTAAATAACGAGCCTATTGTATTACATTACATGTATTGTTTTACGCGTTCAAGTTACATTTTGATATCGGTTACCAACCGACCAACGGATTGCGGCCTTGTGCGAATGTATATTTTTCGTGAAAGGCAAGGAGATAACTTCCATTTAAAAAAATCAGTTTCTAAGATTAAAAAGGTGGCATTGATATAAAATAGACGAAATGTGTACATTAAATCAGAATCGGCATATAATTAAATGTTTACGAAACGGGTATGTATGTATGTAGAGACGGATGTATCTATGTAGCAGGAACATTTCAGTTCTGTAAGAACAGAATATTTAGCACTCGGTGCTCTTAGCATCTTCAAAGCATCTGATGTTATGATATAAAACCAGAATAATAGTATTAAACCGGTTAATAATTATACAAACGTAACTACTGTAAAGACGATATGAAAATCCGAAATTGAAACGGCAAATTTAACGGCAAAGAGTAAATGTTTTCGTAGTACAATTCAACTCGACGGAGCCACGCCCGTTCGTAGCGTTATCAAGCAGACATCGATATACGATTAATGTGATTGGGCTAAATTGTTGGGTAACGAACATAATAAGCATAATGATCGCAAGGCATGTACGCGGTCGAACTCGTCACGCTCCTTGTGGTGTTACGCGTTACCTAAAGTCGCGCGTAACAGTGGAACAACTGGAACGTCTGGGTGTCCCGTAACACTGGCTTTCGTGTGGAAAAAACTTGTCTCGTTTGTAATACAGGTGTTCTGTGTTTTACCTGTCAGTCCGTGAATAATTGTTAGTTTGCTCGTTGTTATGTAATAAGCTGAGCCCGTGATATATTACACGTGATTATAACTGACGTAGCGTGGGGTGCCTCTACATCTCAACCTTCCTTTTCGGGTAAATAGGTGTACGGGCGTTATTTAATGTAATGTCGTGCTTTTAATAACATTTACGGCATATTAATTTTATGTCAATCTAGTACATGTATTTTGATTATCACCAAGGTTGAAAACGATGCTAAGAATTAAGTTGCTACTTAATCCTTAGTATAATTTACTAATTATACTAACAATGAAATACCTAAAGTATTTACCTTTTAGATAAACACTTTACGTATAGAATATTCTTATTTCAAAATAAATTGAGAGTAAAGGAGGGTGAGGGAGTAATGAATGTAAAAAAAGCACGGCTGGGCAGTGAGTATAGAGGCACTTGGCAATCGGTACTCGCTGCCTACGTCATGAGACCTGCCGTGAAATAATATAATAACAGCAGTGAACTAAAATAAATCAAAAGATTATAATTTAAGAATCAATCTATGTATTAGTAATGCATTCCGCCTACGTATTTGTGTTTGAAATATTGGCAATACTGACTCTTCTTACAGACGTTGATAAGTTAATTCTCTGGTCGAGGCCGCTCCAGCTGTTGGGCCATTTGAAATTTCAACCAGTCTCAACAACTTTTACTATTTTTTTAAATTATACTTATAATTTTGTTTAACTTTTTAAACATTCTTCATGGTGTGAACTAGCTATAAGAGTTTAGGCACTGGCTACAAAAACGCTAGATCTCCCAGCAAATTTTATTTCTTACATGCTTAAAAATGTCCTTAGATAAAATTTCTTGACAGTTGTTCAGTTTAATTGTAGCAGCAAAAATATTAATAACTCAACTGAGCATAACAAAGATAATTTGATATAATGTTCATAAGGTATAAGGAATGTACAATATTTTAGCTTTCCGCATGGAACACCTGTCATTCGATTCCTGGCACACACTCATGATTTAACACAATTCTATTTTATATTGGAACCATAAAAAGGGTGATTATTATAATAATAATGATAAGAACGATGATGATGAAGTTGACATAATCAGTGCATGTATGCGCGTTGATGTCTTATATAAAGAAAAAATAGTACAACTAGTTGTGGCAATACAAGTAGTCGATATACACTCGATATATGTGTATACAGAACACGGGTCAGTCTTACTTGCCTGTTGAGTCACGCGAAACAAACAATTGGCGTAGATAATTAACAAACCAACAAGATCATTATGTTGCCTATGTAACTACATATGTAAAATACCTTGCTACCGGTATAATTAGTTCGTAATTCGTTTGAATGTTATAATGTAACATACTAATATTTAAAGAGATGTTAAGTCAGTATATTTATGAAAATATAGTATATGCAAGAAATAACTATTTAACCTTGATAAAGAATAATATGTAGTAGAGGGAATTATGTATAATACAAGAAATAAAGATAAATTGGCCATACCGCGCTTTCGTTTAAGTAAGGCGTTTCATTCATTTATAGGTATTCGATTCTACAGTAAAATACCAAAAGAGATTAATAATCTATATCATAAAAAGTTTAAATCCACTATTAAAATAAATCTTTGTAAAAAAGCATATCACTATCGCCACCGCTTCTTCTCCATAGTGATGCACTTTCCGAAACGGTGGCAGTTTCATTTTGACGTACAAAAAGTGTTTTTAGGAACCAATTTTGAATAAATGGCATTAAAATTTGAATTTACTAAGGTAGAACTTAAATGTTCAAATACATAACGATTATAAATTCTAATACGTAACGAAATAATGATGTTTGTACGTGTACATTTTTTTATTTTAATATCTATAATATAGAATTAAATGAAGAGCATAATTAATATAAAAACTTTATTTTAAAATCAAATAAATAAACAAAATGAATGAAATTAAATCAACTTTAAACGAAAAGTTAAGTTATAATTTGTGTAAAAATAATTTTTTAATTATATTCATATCAGCGTGACCTGCGGGATGAGTGTCTGGTGACGGCCAAATACCGTCGATTCTTTATAAAAAATCGAGATTCGTGTGCCCAGATGACTTTTCTTTTTCAATCGATTTTCTATAAAAACTATATTATAAATATAAATATAAATGATTATAGATTTTAGGTATGAGACTGTTAGTAATTTTAATTTAGTAGAATATTTAATCCAGTTACACGGTTATGTCCGTATAAGGTTCGCTCGAAAGTACCATCGCCACACCTATTTCGGCTGTGAAATGATTGTTTTTACATACATACATATCTTCACGCCGGGTCCCTTACGGGGTAGGCAGAGAGCACGGATTGTTATTTTATATTATTTTACAAATTATTATTTTAAAAACAATTGTTTTTAAAATAATAATTTGTGTCAAGACCTGAAACTTGTGCTTGTCGGTATGCGAGTGCACTAGAGACAATTGTTCTAGTCCCTAGATAATAACGCGTCGGTTGCTAACTTCTAATAGGATAAATACTTAGGAGACTTCCAATAGGACTTAAGTTCTAATATATTTATAATTATTATTTATATTACTCAAACTAATTTAGGTGACGAATATATACAAAGTAAATAATGTATTGCGTATACGTACATATATAAAGTACATACATACGTATCTATATAATAAAACGTAACTTCATGTCTGTAATCCCCGAAGAGGTAAGCAGAAGAATACAGAACCCTCCCACGTTTCATCGGTTACGTTTACGTCCCACTATGGAATAGGTGGTAAGCCTATTGTCATACACTGTATACATATCCAGACTCCGAACCACTACTAGAAAATCTAAATTAGAAAATTTTGTAATGTTTGACCCGGGAATCGAACCT
>DWEI01004124.1:0-12002 GCA_018245875.1 Mysoria ambigua | reverse complement strand
GTTCGACCCGGGAATCGAACCCGGGACCTCCCGATCGGCAGTCGCACCTGCAACCAACACAACCAACGAGGCAGTCAATACGTATAAATACGTATGGAATTAATATTAGTGAAAATTACTTTCAAGATAAATAACCACAACAGAATGATAAATGAACAAAAATTTATTTTCATCTTTCTTCTTTTATACGCTGGTAAGGTACGTGTATACCTTACCTATCCGCACTTTTTTTACATATTTGTTTTTTTGAAAACCAAGGCACTTAATATAATATTAAACAAACATGATATCAATATGGGATTACAAACAATTTTTGAAATTCAAATATACGGCCAAGTTGAAAATACATTTAATATTATGAAGATTAAAATCACGACCGCTCGTATTGAATTATATTAAATAAATAAAACATCATTCTGAACGCGGTCGGGGCAAATTAATATTTTTAATGCCCTTTTATTATCTTCAAAATAGACATCTTGGGCATTACTGACTGCTCGAATTTACAAATAACGTTACATCGTTATATTACTTACAATACTCGTATTTTTTGTTCATGATTTTCGCTCGACAATGTGAAATGAAATAATTTTTAATTCAATTAAAGTTAAAAACAATAAACATACCAACGTAATTAGACTGGAATATGTTTCCGTCGTATAACAGAAGAGAAAACTCGAGTTCTTGGAACGGAAATCTCTTGTCTACCCAATTTACAGTAACTTTGCGAATGAAGTTGAGTATAAGTATTTCTTCGTGTTGGAGTAAATCTCGCATACTCCACAAGAAGGTAGGCAGAGAAGTGTAGTACATTCCCAGTTAGACTGGTTACGTTATGTCCAACAATTAAATACGAGGACTATATACCATGCACTGGTCACATATCCAGTCTCCGAGCCAAAATCAACTTTGAAAAAATCTAATATTGCCCACACGGGATTTGAACCAATGATCCCTCAATCGGGAGTCGCGTTTGTAGCCAACGCAATCAAAGAGGCAGTCAATCTCGTAGCGTACATATTTAAATATTTATCCAGACCCTTTCTGTCTGTTTCTGTATAGTGAACTATTAATGATATGAGTAAATGAACCTTTCGTTGACTGATGTGTTTCAATCGGAATTGAAAAAACCAGAGAAACTGAACATTCTCTTTTCCTCTCAAATGGAAGAGTTCTAGCGCAGAGGCAATAATAGCGTTTTTGCGCTTGTACCATGAATAATTCTCCTTTGTAAGACTAACGGTATTGAGTTCCTTAAAAGCAAAAATGTGTCAATAAACAGCTCTTGAAAGTTTGACTTAGGCACTCAAAGTTCCCCGAAGTCACATCACGTTTGCGAGAAAGGTGAAAAAAAGTTAAATCGTTGTTATGAACGTGTGCTCACGAAATATTCGCGGAACACGAAGTATGAGTAATGTTTGGGATTTGATATAAGTGACATGAAATTTCTTCTAACTCCCGTAAAGTTATACGTGACAAAATTTGAAAGGAAACGTTGATGTTAGAGAAAAGGTGTTGGATACGGTGCAATATTGTTGAAATATTTCTGAATCTTGGCTTTTGTTATAAATATACATATATACGTCTATCGATATTATAAGAATAGTGCTTTGGACAAAGTCAAGATAAGTATTGGATGGAGTTATGAATGAAAAGTTGGTGGAGAACGAAGTCGGTTAACGGTGTGACGACCCAGATCGAGTGGCGGCCGCGTCTCGGTAAAATGAACCTAGGTTAGGTTGCCTTCCTACTACGAAGTCTGATGACCAGAAACAGACAGCAAAGCACTACTGGATTCGGAAGGTTTATGAGCTAGAGGAGTGCCACTGATTAGGGAAGGCCTGTGTTCAAGACTGGATCTCCAAGGACTGAAGATGATATGATAAGATCGAGATAAGATAAAATGTTTTTTTTAACAAGATAATATTCTTTTATTGATAGAATTCAAGAACCACTTCAGATCTTGGAGCCGGAGTAAGTAAAAGGTGTGAGCTAAATAGAATCTCGTTTCTAATACATTTCTTATTGTAAACTTTCATCTATCAGGATTGGTAATTTATTAAAAAAAATATCAAAGTTACAAAAGACAAATTATAATGACCGCAAATTAATGGGATTTTAACAAAAAAGTGTTACATAGACCTTGCTTAACAATCTTAATGCTGAAGAAAAGACGAAATACTCAGAAACGGTGCATATCAGTTTAAATTACGAGTAAAACAATATCGTTCATTGTTTACTTACCCTCACGATATCATGCATCAGACTGACTTTGAACATCCAGTCCAGCTTGATCGTATCGTTCTCCAGGATGTCTTGAAGCGAACCCTTTGGACAGTACTCTGTGAGAAGACAACAGTGGGGTGGGTCGACACTCGCACCATAGAACCTCGCTAAATGGTCATGTTCGAGATCCTTCATTTTCTTAAGCTCTAGAAGTAGCGGTCGCGATAGTTCTATGCGCTGCTTGTCTATCTTCTTGATAGCCACGCGACATCCCTTGTAGAATCCGCACGGGGTGTAGACTTGACGGTCGCCGGCTAACGACGTCGCCTCATCAGAATATGCCGTCTGGAAAATTTTATCGTTTTAACATTCGTAATGACGTCCATCTGTGAATATCTAGAAACGATAATATTATAAGTTACAATAATTTTGAGTAAAGTTGGTTTAAATTATCATCACCTAAAACTTTGTAATCCTTAGATATTTTCATATCTATATTCGATCACATATTCCACGCTAGCTGTCATGCATGATTTCCCCAAAGGTTGCTATAAGTAACGGGCAATATTACTGCCTGTGTTAATACACGGGCAGTAATATTGCCCACGAAATGTCAAAATGTTTAATTTGACATTTCCTGCTTAGTGACTTAAAATGAATACGGCAAATATGCATAAAGAATTGAAAAAAAAATTTTTTTTCGCGACGATAATAAACTGGTATGATCATCAAACCATGTTGCTATTGATCACAATACGATGAAAAATGATAGTTTTTCGTGCTAATACGTTAGCAAATAGAGTTTAACTCACCCCTGAGCTGTATCGTCTCGCTAAAGAATGTATGCTGCCTCGCAGCCGCCCGCCAGGCAACAGCACATCGGTCCAGCTCACGCGCCACGTCATCATAGCTATCTCCGCCTCCAGTTTATAATGCCTGTTGGTTTCGTATAAGTATTGTACTGTCAGCAAAAAATGTTAAATTATGAGCGGTATTTTGTTTACTTTCGTGCGTCTCGCGCCCACGTTTTTTTATTTACCGAAAATACTACACAAATAGGTATATATTCCTTGTAAAATATTCGCAAATAAATTTCAGGATAACATTTTTTTAATTATCGTAAGACGAGTTTCGAAACTGAAGTTTATTAAGGTCAAAACAATGAAATCCGTTTGAATATTTTAAAATAATACTACGTACAACAAGCCTTTATTATTGTATATATTAGGTAAGTTGCCAGTTTTTCTACCGATTGTACTCGTGAAACGAGTAAATTTTTTATAGGCACGTATGTATAAATAACAACAAATATTTCCGACCACATCACGCGGACACAACACGCGATGCATGCGAATATGTATAATTATTCATTGTTTTCAATTCTATGAGTTTAATATTTCACAAGTGACATAGAAATATATTACTAATTATAACATTGCAAACATTAAAATGGTTTATGATTATATATCTCTGCGTAATCGGGTTGCGTAACGCTTGTAACTAAGAGATTTAACCACATCAGGCATTTTGTATTTATAATCTAACCGATACAGCTTTACTTTATTATATAGTTAATACTGAAGAATATTTAGAAATAAAGTATAATAATGATGCGTAATGCGTAAAGAATACAATATTTATACTTCTTGTAGACTATATTTTTTTAATAATCGATATAACTATGTATTACTGCAAATTTTATTACGTTTACTTACTATATAGCTACTAGTGTTCTATACTAGTATAGTATATATACCAGTACATATACTAGTATGCTGTACTAATATACTAATATACTATACTGGTGTAATATGTATACTAGTATACCATAATAGTATACTATACTAGTATACTATAAAACTATATAGATTTATCTATCCACTGCGTTCTTGAGACACCTTTAAATTTTTATTTCACTGCGTTTTATGTTCACGGACAATCTGTTACAACTGTTTGCTGTTCGTCCCACAGGGGTCCTAGATTCAATTATCGACCGGCACTCTAATTAATTTCGTTATCTCTTCCGCCTCCTTCGTTTTTGACCTTGACATCCACACATATTCAGTTGATTTTCAAAGGAGCCGGGGGATGAAAAGACATACAGTACAATGTTTATTCCAATATTCGAAAATATATTTGTAGAATTTTATTGCGGATATTATTATTGTCCTACTTTCTTGTGCGATGCATTATATTGCGCATTGTATACCACGGCATTGCGTCATCCTGCCATTGGATTGGAATTTGAGATATAGTGCAATAAACCTAAATTCAATATCGTGAATTTCAGTCAGACACTTATTTTGATTCATACAGAGAAACACGAAACAGACTGTAGGTATAGACCGCTACAAGCTGATGTGAATACAAGAACAGAAAATATTCATTAGCTAGAGTCTGTGGTATAACACCGAATATCACGCCTGCAATCGCGGAAGAGGTAGGCGAAGGAACGTAGTACACTCCTACGTTTAACCGATTACTTTAACGTCCGACTATAGAATAGGTGGTGAGTCTGTTGCCATACACCGGGCACATGTCCAGGCTCCGAGCCACTACTAGAACAAATAAGTCACGTATCTTTTTCCATTATTTTCATATTGTTTTTTTGTGCTGTGTACAGCGTTCAATTAGTGTGCAATCAAGTATAATTTATGTATGTTATGAAAATTCAATAGTGCCCGAATCGCTATTTGAACCCAGGACCATTCGATCGGCAGTTGCGCTTGCAACTTACACGACCAACGAGTTAGTCAACTAATAATTTTACATAGATATACTTCTTAGACATGAAACAAGCACAAATAAGATCTGTCTAGGATATTAAAGAGCAAATGTGGATACGTCAATTACGGGCACCAATTATGAAGCATGAAATAGTCGGTTCACAGTACATTGAACTAATTTAACCCAACTACGGCGAAGCCTAATCCGGGCTAGCACCTCAACTTGTTAGAATTAGTTAAATTAAATCTGTGTATAATCATGCTTGTCATAATTTTAACGCGTGTAAATCACATTTGCAGTAACAATTACGAATACGAAATTGGATATTTGCGTCATCTGCGCTCCTCTTTTTTATGAACACTTCAAAGGTTGTAATGGCGCAATGCAATTAATATGCTAAATAATAGGTTTCAAAATGAATAATTCGTGACAACAGAACACATAACGCGGTACACGTTAAATTTTATATTTCACATTATGCTTGTATAAAACTTTCATTGTAGAATTTTCTATGGATTTTGAATCACTTACCTATAAATAAATACGGACAGTATTGCGAGTATCACCACGAAGGAACTGAGCACGATACTCAAAATCGCGTACACGGGTAGGGCTGCAACAAATGACAATTATTCGTAACGTAACACGAAACATAACGAATGAAATCTCCGAAGAGGTAACCAGATGAGTGAGGACTCGCCAGTCATTTATTAATAACAATTAATATGATTTATGCCGCTAACTTAAATCATCGTACCACTGATTGACTGACTGACTATGACACTCCTGATCTGACTTGATTCGCATTCTATAAACATTATCCAAATTAATAATTCCTTGTATTTTCAGTCATCTTTAGCATTGAACATGTAAGATAATATCAATGAAGTTGACTGAATGTGTAAAAAAAATGTTACAATACTTTCGCATTCTAATTTTGAACTGTAGAAACTATTCATGAATTGACACAGTATTAATTATCGAAGGGAATTTATTATTGTTATTTATAAGGTAATTTTTATTTAAGTGAGGTATATTGATCAGCCGCTACAGACGTCAATCGCCGTTCCGTATAATAAAAAGGAAATATTATAATATTTTTTTTTATATGTATACATTAATTACACATAATGATAATTTATACGTAAATTTAGTTCATGTAATCGTGGCGTCATCACAGTAATTTTATATACACGGACTGCGGGATATCTTTGTGCGTAATGGTCGAACAATCCTGACCTTATATAAAAATGTTTTTATGTTTTGCTAAACAGGTTTTTTTTTGTTAAGGACCATCTAGGAATCTCGTAGATTTAAGAAATTAGATTTACTGAATAATGAAATATCAAAGATTAATGAACTTATGTGAGTAACATTAAGGAATATTTCATATAACCTGACGTTAATTACAATTTGAGACATTGATTTGATATTAATTATGTGAAATAATTTTATAGGTTGTAATGCAGTTTATATAACGTTAATAGATATAAATGCCTATACAATAAAATTGAGTTGTAATCAATTGATTACCGTTATTAAATGACTAAAACATGAACTAATTTTTTAACGTGTTTTAAATTATTTGCCTTGGCAATAAATTCAGCAATTCATAAGAATTCCAAACATTTCAATTAATGAAAACATTCGTAAACCAATCACAAACAAAGACTCCGTGGGCGTGACTGTATCCGTGCTATTTTGCAGAGCAAAGTGGATTTTTTCAAAGATAACAAGACCCCTTAATTTATATGAAAGCCTCTCAAAGATTTTTAAAGAAAAAACGTGATATGTCTACAAAGAGGGAGATTATGATGCCAGAGATTGTTTCTCGTTGAATATTCGCTTTCTTCCATTTCATTCTAGTTTTGATGAGATCCGATTCGTTTCAAGGTTTCTCTTTAAAGTGTTTTATATTAAATTTGAATAAGGGTCTACGAACTTAGAACAATACTTTTAATACGGTGTTTTTAATTAATGTTGGAAAGTTTATTTCTTTCTTATATTTATTTTTCGTCTAGTATTTTTACATGTAAACAATAATGCATATGTACCGGACCGCGATATTTTAATAGGCTTTTAAAGCTGATAATAAAATCGTCTGATGAATAAGAGGTGGCGTATTAGCGGTATACCGCAAGCAGTCGCGCGGTTCGTGAATCGACAATATCGTTGCAATTGAAATTTATCAGCCACATCATCTCGTTCTAGTGACGCAAGCACACTACCGAAATGTTGTGGTTCAACTCATTTATAATTCTTCTTACATTTTTTGAAGTATCTAAGTCTATTCAAGCCACACTCCTCCACCGCAGGTTGTATACCGCGAACAAGAAACTGAACTAAAATCTTATCACATTCGCCGGTATTACTGTTAGACTTTTATGAGATTTCTTCCAATAGTCAGCATCTGCACCACGAGCATCGATGACCATTCCAATAACACTTTGGTTCACGTCCAATATTCTTTATTTCAATACAGAAATATAACATGCATTTTATTTAAATGAAAAAAAAAGTAAAAAGTGACAAAACAATACGTTTCATATTCTGTATATTGAAGTAATTAAGAGATTTATAAAAATAAACAGCATCTACGTTACAAGACACTGCCGAGACACGCTTTAAATTGATAACTAAAGTAACTGTTACGTATTGTTAATAAAATAACTGCTGTAATTTATTACCGTCATTACTTTACTGTCACGCTATATCTCTTACGGGGTAGGTAGAGAGCGATGTATTTTTAATAGAACAGTTATGATTTGTAGTTAATTTTTGACGTTCAATCATTTACGCACATCATTTCCAAACTGTTCTTTTCTTGACAAGTACTAGTAGGTACAATACTAGCGTAGATAATAGAGTACCTCAGTTTATGCCAGTATTTTATTGTAAGCTTAAAAAAGGAAAATGTTCGGAATATCGTGAAGCTGCTGAAACAATATTTTTGAGTAAGTAATGCTATTGTTACTCGACATTGAAAAACTTTATAAATAGCAGCAGTTTTATATCTTAGCGAGCCAGGGAAAGGCAAACTGTAACACTTAAGTTCGCTTATCACCGTGATATTAAAAGCATCACAGGTAACAATAAATTCATTTCATCAACAACGTTACTCGCCGTGTTGGATATGTCAATTATCACTACACTAAGCTAAGAAGCGTGACACGGCAAATGTACAAATGAACTCACAGTTGTCGGGACACAGGGAGCCGTCGAAGCCGCACAGCGGGGTGTCGGGGGGCGGGGTGCTCCGCCCGCCCGCCCAGTGGATCGGCCGGTTCTCGACGAACTGGAGCGACGAGTTCGCGGCCACGTACGTCGCGACCACCTGCGAAAGATTCCCGTAAACATGTTTGTACGGGAGGGAGCGGGGACTGTGTGTGGTGGTAATTAATGGTGTCAACGGTGGACCCGATTCCGGTCAACCGGCGAGCATTACACGGGGCTCCTTTATTGCTTACTTTGGGATCAGACGTCCGTGTGTTCAAATTGGAGATGTAGCGAATGTCGCTTTTTGAACGTTCGCGAATGCGAATGCGAATATTTGCTTTTGACGTTCGCGAATGCGAATATTCGGTTTTTGATACAAAATTTCTTTGAGAAATTTGTTTTTGTTTGTTTTCATTGCATTATATATTTTTGTGTTAATGTTCTAATGATAATTTCATTGTTAAGCTTCATTGCTCAAAGTGAAGTAAATAAATAAATTATACCAAATGATAAACTGAAAATTGATAATGTGATCACTAGGTTGTTTCTTTTTATTGTATTATGAAATATAAGAAATAAATAGATTTTAATTTTATTAATTTATTTCTTCTGAAATATATACTAGAAAAACATTCGCATAAATTTTGGGAATGCCAATGCGAATATGTAAAAATATGCGAATATTCGTTACATCTCTAGTTCAAATGTCCCAAGATATTATTATCATTTTTCGTAAACAATTGTAATATATACATACAACCGCAAAAACATAGAGTTGAGTTTGTATCACATTATTTGTATATAGCTTTAAAACTGATCATCAGTCACAAATGATATAAATGTGTGGTCACTAAATATGTCACAAACAGTCGGTTGGTTCGGTTTGAAGACGCAAGAATTTTTCATTCGGTTTTTATGTCCAATCCTACTAAATATAAAACCTTTGAGAATTGAAACCAAATGTGACTCAATTAATTTCCGAGTTTCGGTTGTCTTGTTCCACTGGTTGTAGATAATTTCAGGGCTGGTTAATATGTCCCAAAAGTTATCTCACTCGAGAATTTACTAGAATACTGCAGACAAGTCTTCCAATCTTCCAACAGAGACGGCCAACGCTTAATGTTACACGAGGGTGGAAGCCAAAAATAACGTCTTACTATGATTACAAATGGTTGTGACATAGCATTCCTTTAAGTGATTTTTCCTTATGTGGATATCATGGGTTATTTGATTTTATCATATTAGCTAAAACATTATATTTAATGTATGTTTATGGAAGATGTATACGTGTTTGTGTTTAATACACCGTTATACATTCATCTATGTACTATTATACATTATTATGTATTTTTACATAATTTAAATTTTACAGATCTACCTACCTATCAAAACTTACATTATCAAACGTTTTTGCGCATTAATTTCACCCACTATCAGGAATAATATAACATCACAAGTGTAATCCCCGATAGTAGGGGAACTATGAAATGTGTGGTAAGCCTATTGCCATGTATCGTACACATATCCAGACTTCGAGCCACTACTAGAAAATCTAAATTAGAATTCTGGTAGTGGTTCGGAGTCTGGATATGTGCCCGATGCATGGCAATGGGCTCACCAATTATTACATAGTGGGATATAAACGTAACCGGTGAAACGTGAGAGTGTGATGCATTCCTCTGCCTAACTCTTCGGAGATTACAGGCGTGAAATTACGTTTAAATTACGTTATTTTGGTATATACATATATGTAACGTGTGTACATACATAAGCGTTCAATAAAAATGCGTTATTTTCATGTTACAGACACTCCAAGTTTATCTGTATGTATTAATCTGCAACCAAGTTTGCTGTCTCCCACGAGATGTATGCTACGTAACTAACGCAAGCTTTTATAATTATTCCAGATTTTATTCCATATCTTTTCCAACATCATGCCTGTTAACGTAGCTCGTAAAGAAATGTGAACCTACAAAGTCCTTTGTGAAGCTTCATGGAACGTGAGCCGACGAAATTACATCCGAGAATGTCCTCCTTTGTTAAGGATATAGCAAAGATAATAAATGAGCCACCCTGTTGTGTTGATAAAAATGTGGGAGTTATTTTTTGCGTTCCAGTAATGTGTAAACAAATTTAAGTCTTTCGGAAGATCTACTCAGAATGTTCCTATTGACGGCGAGTTTGGTTATAATAACAATACTAATAAATAAACACAAGTAAACAACTTTCATGTTCAAAGCTAAAAGATAACGTAACCTAAAAAACATTAAGACAGCGCAGTATAAGGTAGCCTTATCGCTCAGGTAGCGATTTCGTCAATCAAACAATATGTAAGAATAGTTAAACAAATTAGAAAAACGAGGACAGAAAGTTAAGAAAGTAGGATGAGAATAATACAATAATAAGACAGATAATGTTTTCTGTGTATGTAATCTAAAATGTAGAGCAGTAACAGCCTAGTGGTTTACAATTCGACCTGTCACTCCAAGAGCCCGGGTTCCAATCCTAACGCGCACCTCTTAAAAATTGTGCGTTTTATGATTATATCACTTGATATGACGGTGAAGAAAAACATACTTAGGGAAACTTTCATACTTTAGAATAGTATAAAAAATTTCCTAAGTTATGTAAAGTCTACCAACCCGCACTTGGCCAGCAAATTTAGACTATGGCTTTAACCGTCTCATTCTAAGAGATGTCACATGTTCCAGCTGTGAAACGATGAAAGGATTAACAAGAAAAGTAGAATAATACAGCAGAAATAATAGTGCACGCAAAGAGAAAACGATCAAAACTCCTGTAACTTGTAACATGCGATAATCGTAATGTTTAATAATTATAGGTATTATAATTATAAGTATTCGTTTAATTGTTGAACAGTTCAGTGGGCATGACAGAAATACAACTAGATTTGAGGTAGTTAGTATTTTATTTTATCGTACGCAACTTAGTTGAATGTACGGTCACTAAGTAACGACTGTCCACAATTGAGCATAAGGGAGGTATGTTAAATGCTAGAGTTCACCCTCAGTTTGGATACATGAGGTAAAAATCCGTTCCGAAAAATAGACTTCTAACTGATTATATACGAAATAAATAAGAAAATAGCGTACCTAATCCTCCACTGCTACGTCCCTAATCCAATTCCTGTAATCTCATATATACAGACACGAGTGCTGTAACCTACTAAAGAGGTTCTTGAATCTAATAGCCAGTAAGGAGACAACGTTCCAAAAGCTTTTTGACTTATCTCCGAACACGCCAATAGCTTTATAGTCACGTGATATTATTTTTGACAAGACGTTTTGGAGAATACTTAATATTTTAAACCGAATTCCGATGTTGTTTACAGAAGCCAAAAAGAGTGCAAATAATACGCAAGAGGAGTATATATTTTTTCCTATATTATCGATGCACCAGATCTCTTAATAGTAAGGTAATACCCACGACTTTTTATTCGTGTACACAGCTATGAAACAGCACTTGAGTAAATTACTTTACCAGGCTGTCTCTCTTTGTATTAGATCTTGAAATAATAGGTGGCAATGAACAATAATAAGCTTTCCTTGTCTATAGAACAATGTCTAAGCAATTGTCTAAGCAATGCGAACATCTAGCTCAGAGCTCACGTACTAGCTCAGACCCCGGATTGATGTTCGATATATAGCAATATGTTTACCTCCATGATATTGCATGATATAACGTAAATGTCACTGGCGAAACGTGACAGTACACGCCTCTGCTTGCCTCGTTGAGGATTACAGGCGTAATATTATGCCATTTACGTTTACAAAAATTAAATGACTGATATATTTGTAAATTCACATAAATAT
>DWEI01004123.1:0-12005 GCA_018245875.1 Mysoria ambigua | reverse complement strand
GTTCGACTCCGGCGGCACCACCGCCACACCTATTTCTGCCTTATAACAGCAGTGTTAAGCGCTGCTGTGTTCTGGTTCGAAGGGTGTGGGAAGGAGGAGATACATTTTTGAGGAATTCCAGCTTAGCCCTTAGGGTTAGAGGCGCATCTGTGGTCGACCTGAGATAGGAATGTAATCTTATCTTGGGTTAATTACAAATATCCATGGGCGGCAGCAGCCACTTACCATCAGGTGGACTGCATGCTCGTCTACTACTTAAATATTATAAAAAATAAAATAATGAATGATGGCTGGCGTAGCAGAGGAACTTTCTGGTACATCAAGCCGTGTGCCCAGTGTAGGATTTATGCACAATAATCCCGCTGAACGTGTGCACGAGCACGACGCACGGCTCAAGCAGCGAGCCCGCCGTAAGACGCCACGTGGCCGCGCCGCAGGGACGACAAGTGCGACGCGCGGCTGTCGCTGGTGCGCACGTTCCACGACGAGCGCTGGTCGCGCGGCCGCTGCGTCACGTGCCTGGACTGGTCCGCGGCGCACCCCGAGCTGCTGCTGGCCTCCTACCACAACAGCGACGACGCGCCGCACGACCCCGACGGCGTGTGCCTCGTCTGGAACACCAAGTTCAAGAAGGCCACGCCCGAGGACATCTTCCACTGCCAGTCGCCCGTCATGAGCGCCACCTTCGCCAGGTCCGTTCCTGCACCCGACCATGATTATGATTCATTTCAATTTCCATTCTGTTGGAACATAACACTGTGTTACAATCTGCGTTCAGTTTGCCCCTCCTCCTCCTAGTGCTGCAGATTAAAACTATTTAAGTAACCACAAGTCCTTAGTTATAACATTTGTGTTTGCCCAGATTTCATCCAAACTTGATCCTGGGCGGCACGTACTCCGGCCAAATCGTCCTGTGGGACAACCGCGTCCAGAAACGTACGCCCATCCAACGCACGCCCCTGTCGTCGCTCGCGCACACGGTGAGCTTCGATTTGTAAGATCAATTCGAAAATGAACTTTAATTCGAATGTTTGAAGTCCATTTTCATTCGCAGCATCCGGTTTATTGCCTGTCAGTGGTGGGCAGTCAGAACGCTCACAACTTGATCTCCGTGTCCACCGACGGGCGCATGTGTTCCTGGTCGCTGGACATGCTGTCGCAGCCGCAGGAGACGCTGGACCTGCAGCACCGCCAGAGCAAGGCGGTGGCCGTCACCTCCATGGGCTTCCCTCACGGAGACGTCAACAATTTTGTGCTCGGCAGCGAAGACGGAAATATTTATACTGGTGAGAAGGGAATATTTAGTGATCAAATGATGCTTCACCGGTGGCCCCGTCGCGCGCCGGACGCGCCGGCGGGGCTGCAGCGAGCGCGTGCCGCAGGCTGCCGCCACGGCCAGCGCGCCGGCGTGGCCGAGTGCGTGGAGGCGCACGCGGGGCCCGTGACGGCCGTGGCGTGCCACGCCGCGCCCGGCGCCGTGGACCTGTCGCACCTGTACCTCACCGCCTCCATGGACTGGAGCGTCAAGCTCTGGAGCCTCAAGGTGCGCCCGTCCGCGGCTCACTACTCGTCACACTCAATACACTCAGTATATAGTTTTTTTCAAATTAAAAACTTATTAACACTCTTTTGGCCGCATAGTTAAAAGTGTAACTATGAAGCGAGGTGCCGCGTCACCCATATGTGTCTCATTAATCTGACCGGTCTGACCATTTATTGCTGTATTTTTAAATTAACCTTTATTAATATTTGTAACTTAACTGTTATAGTACTGCTTTGGTCAAAATTTACAAAAAGAAGCGAATGCATAAAATACGAACAATATTATTGAATTGAAAATGCTCGTATTGTGCAATATGTGAACTAATTGGCGCGCAGGAGAACAAGGCGCTGTACTCGTTCGAGGACAGCGGCGACTACGTGGCGGACGCGCGCTGGTCGCCCGCGCACCCCGCGCTCTTCGCCGCCGCCGACGCCGCGGGCCGCCTCGACCTCTGGAACCTCAACCGGGACACCGAGGTGCCGCGGCCGCCGCGCTTTGTTCCACTCGATACTGATCATATTTAGCATTACGTATATATATGTAGCATACCGAGAAACATTCTGGTAGTAAACCTTCCTTAGCTCCCGGTCGATGTGTCCGGCACAAGGTGACAATTTAAGAGCTCCCGAGGGCGCTGCGCAGGTGCCGGTGGCGTCCGTGGTGGCGGAGGGCGGCGCCGCCTACAACCGCGTGTCGTGGACGCCGGCGGGCGCGCACCTCACGGCCGGCGACGACGCGGGCCGCATCTGCGTGTACGAGCTGGCGGAGGTGCCGCTGCGGCTGTTATATAGCCACCCCTTCATTCTGCTCCTCCTTCATTATAACCTGTCTTGCGTCTTATATTACAATACCGTTGTAACTTAACGATGTTGACTTCTAAAGTGAACCATTTCCCCGACAGAACGTGTACCAGCCGCGCCACGACGAGTGGAGCAAGTTCGTGTACACGCTGCAGGAGCTGCGCAACAACCAGGCCGACGAGGAGAGCGACCGCCTCAGCCTGGCCAGCGGGCCGCCCTCGCTCAACAGCCTCTCCTCGCTCGCTTCCAACCCTCTGCGATAGAACCTCCCTCTGCAGAAATGCTATTATATTTTATATTCAATTTCAACCCATATATAGAACTACCCGCAAAGTTAAATTCAAATTCCCTAATATGTAATAATATTTCCTTATTTCTGCTATTTTGTTACGCGCTAAAAAAATCTTATTAGCAGTTCACAGGAATAAGAGGTAATTGTTACTGAAGTATCTAATATATACTTATGATACGCGTATAAGCACGCCGGTTATAACGCTTCGGGGAATCCGTCAAAATATGTCTGGTCTGCAGTGATAGAGATATTGGGCATTTGGAACTCGCCATCAGCTCCATAATGGACCTTCGGAAACAGTACAGGAATAATAATGTCTACACGAACATACTGGCGCGCGTGGACCGGCCACGGGGCGGTCGGAGCACCGGCCGGCCCGTTGCGGCGCGGCGGCCTCGCGGGCGTCCACGTACCTGATGCCAGCCTCACTCTTTGTGGCCGAAAATCCCCCTGCTATGTAAATATCTCTGATTACATCATCTTAAAATAGTGTTATGTTAGTTGGTTATGGCTCTGAGCTTTGTCTCTCATCTCATTATCTATCTCATCCAAGAAACAGAATCCAAGTAAAAACAAACTTCGTGTGTTAGGACGAGTTCGATTGTTAAGCCGTTCATCATACATTACTGTCCTACGGTGATGAATTATTTGGAAATAACAATGTAAATAATATTGGTATATCTATTTAATAGCCCTTTACTTTATGTGCACACATGTGACTGCATCATAGAGGCGTTGCTAACTGTAGTTATATCTAATGCCTCATTATTCCGTAGCCGGCACGTGCTATGGGCCCCATTTGAAATTGCATGATGATGATTTAATTTTGATTAATATTTAAATCATCACAAAGTGTAAAACACATTAGTTTAATCAATATGTTTGCAGACTACTGTGATGGTAAAACAACTAGGTATTATTGTTGGTTAAAGAATGTGGCACCAGTGTTTCTCCCATGAAAAACGTTTAAATTATTGTTAAAGAATCAAAGCATCTTGTTGCTAATAAATATTCAATAGAAAGTAAAATTATTTGGTATAATTTTGTTATTATGTATAGGACTCTTTATCAAAGTAGGTACTAAGTAATAACATATACCTATATAAACCTGCTATTCTATAAATTATAGAAATAAATAAGTATTAGCACAACCTCCACATTGTATTATTTTTAATTTCACAATTACGATGGTTATCTAATACTTGAATTGTTACATAATGTGGGTAAATTCCTAAAGTGGAATGGCATATTGACTGAAACATAGGTTTTAGTACTTTTAGTGTGATATCACACTGTTGAAGACTGTGATGCATCTTCACAGCTCAAAATACATGGGGAACAATGGATGTAGCTGGCAACTGTTTGCATACTTCTTACATTGTCTTAACTTTATGTAAGCTTAATGATATTTTATTATTACAATTAATATGTTCAGAAAACAAATTTAAATTGCGAAGTTAAAAATAATATTACTATAATTAACTTAGTTGTATGAATGAATAAAACCCAAAACTAAAACTGCTCCTTTTCCTGAATAAGCTTTATATAATGTGGATGTTATAGTGAAGATGTCATTTATTATATTATTATGTCGTATAAATTATTATAGTTACTTAATTTAAAACCTATATTTATTACAAGACAGGTTAAAAATTAAGCAGGTACTTGTTTATTATGCATATTGTAATAGTTAAACAAAATAAATACTTTGCTTATCGAGTTACTTTTTTTATACTTGAACCTTGTCAACAAAAGGCAAAAGTTATGCCAATTAGTATTTTCTATTTTTTGTTTTTGTCTAGCTGTAACTTGACTTGGATGAAAGGTGGCACTTTTTGATGAAGTTTAACTTAAAAATTGGTATAAAAATATGTCTTGTGCTTGTATTAATTCTTCTTTATGTATATTTTTGATTATGCTCTAGTACATATCTCTATGCTTAGTTGTGGGAATATAATATCCTAAAAAAATATTTAGTGATTAAATTTCCCACTTATTTACTAAAGATAAATTTATTATATTTAAAGTTGCTAACATTGCTATACTATCACTTGTATTGGTATGTGAATTCCATGTTATTTTTTGCTGATGAATTAAAATTACTGTTGATTTCCTAGTTTACCTGATACCATTTGCACAACCCCACTAGATCCAAAAAAGGGGTATGTGTTTGACAATAGAATAACAAAAATATATTGAAGATGACCTATTAACTTGGTCAACGGACTGCATCATTGGTTAAGTGAATGCAAGTGCAACTACCAACCATGAGATCCTGGGTTCAAATCCCTGGCTCTGGAGTCCGGACATGTGCCCAGTGCACAGCAACAAGCACACATTCCAGTGGAAAGTAACTGGTGAAACATGGGGTGTACTACACCTCAGGCTACCTCTTCGTGGATGACAAGAAATATTTTGTCTCTATTAAATCCGTAGGAAACAAATTTGTACCCATTTTTGTGGAAACTGATTAAACATTTATTTAAACAGAAGTTAATACAGTCTTTCTACAAACAAATGTAAGTTAAGTGTTATCAGAGCACAATTAAAGCATACTCTTATATACTTACCCATAATATTTTTTAAGGGTCATTAAAATGAAACAACCAATTGCTAACTAAAATGTATTATTATGCTATTGATTTATTTGTATATCTACCCTAAGGGGTAAAAGGAATGACTAGTTTCCCTTTACACATATTCACTTCGTCCCAGCATGTACAATGCAAACTCTTTCTGTCCATAATGTCTGTGTAGAGTTTACCATCCAAGTGATCTAACTCATGTTGAACAATTCTTGCTGACCAACCATTATACACACGGGATAGGGGCAATCCCTCTGCATCAAAACCTTTAAACAAATAATGGTATGAAAAACAGTATTCATATATTGAAACCTGCTACAGTTAATAATAAGAAAGAAAATTAAATACTTATGAAAATTTAAGAATAGTGAATTTTGAAAATCTGCTTCTTGGTAAAAAAATATTGTTACTAAAGGACCTTTATCATGAAATTCATAAGACATTTCGAAGCAGCAGAAGCCAACAACATAAGCCAGTTAAGTATGAAACATGAAGTTAATTTTGACCTTTGGAGCACAATAATGAAAAGTTCAGTTACCTGACACTTCTACAGCTCTGTATCTAGCTACATCAGCTGCGAATGATCTGACACTCTCACAACCCTCTGGGTGAATAATCTTTTGATAATCAACAACTTTCAAAACGGGATTGATGAAAACCTGAAAATGTCATTAAAGTTGACAAAAAACGTACTGTGTATGTTATACTCAGGATCCGAATGGATAAATTGTTCAATATACTAACGAACTGAAAATGACTGCCTCATCGGTAGTGTTGGTTGCAAATGCACAGCACATAGGGTGATCCTGAGTCAAATAGTTTGTACTTGTTCAGAGTCAAACAGTACTAGTAGTGGTTTGCATTTGGATATGTGACCAATGCATAGTAATAGGTTCACCACCTATTCCATAATGAGATGAAAACATAACTGGTAAAACGGAGTATTCTGCATTTGTCCGCCTACCTCTTTGGGGATTACAGGCGTGAAGTAACGTTTTTTTGTTTAATATACCTATATTGTGAATACAATTTTTATATAACCACGATCCACATATAAACTTATAAGTGTACATATGAGACAAAAATCGATTTGTACTATGATGAATGCTTTTGTGTGGGTTTGATTTCAAATTAATATTTTTCAGACTACATATATTATAGCATATCAACTCATACATATATGTAAGCATTTAATAGACCATGGTTTAGTTACTAGTAGTTGACTGCCTTGTTGGTTGTGTTGGTTGCAGGTGCGACTGCCGATCGGGAGGTCCCGGGTCGAACATTACAAAATTTTCTAATTTAGATTTTCTAGTAGTGGTTCAGTCTGGATATGTGCCCGATGCATGGCAATAGGTTCACCACCTATTACATAGTGGGATGTAAACGTAACCGGTGAATCGTGGGAATGTTCTGCATTCCTCTGCCTACCCCTTCGGGCATTACAGGCGTGAAGTTACGTTTAGTTACGATAAAATAACATGTTCATTCTAAAATCTATGTACATATTATTTAATTGGTATTTAGTTGACACTTTGTTTACTTACTCACAGTGTAAGGAATTACACTCATACTCCTCATCTTAGCTATTTCAGCGGGAAACGATGCTATTTGTTTGGCAGAATGGTTCATGACAAATATCCTTAAATTGATACCTATTTGAGGCGCCGCCATCCCTACGCTGCCATATTTATATAGAACACGCTGTAATTTATTAATAATATTTTGAACAATTTCAGTTTTTATTTTTTCTGTCGGTACCGAGTGAGAAACGATGCGTAGCGTAGGGTCTCCTATTTGAACGACATGCTCATAAGGCGGTGCAGAGACACCGCGTTTAGGAGATAAACGAGCATACCAGTTTAAAGTTTTTCTTAAAACACCCATTACAGTTAATTTTGTTATATCTAAAAATACAATGTTTTCAATAATTACTCTGCTTTATATATTTTATAGGTATTGAAAGAGGTTATGTATTTCGAATATGCTGACAGCTGACTTCTGACAGTGCTAACAATTAACAGTAGTTTCAAAAGTCATACTAATCCTAAATATGTAAATAGTTTGTTTCTGTGTACAATTCTATTAAAAAATCTTTCATTTTTATTAATCGAAAAATCATGCCTATCATTTCCCAACAGATTCGTTTCATTTACGGTCAGCTTGCATTACTTCGGCTACATATTTTTTTTGTGCCCAGACAAATTAGAAAAAAGGGCGATCCTCCGTGCGGGAGGGTGGTGGTGAATGCTCGAAGCATTTCACTGCGGCCGGCCGCAGTGGGTATGTGGGACTCACAATAAAAAATAAAGAACCTACGTACCTACCCAGTAAACACCATCATGAGGTTGGCTTTGACCTTAATGGTCCCGAAGCCTTGCCGGCTACATATCTAAACTCCGAGCCTTATAAAGTTTGTTTAAACCCAGGACCTTCCACTCCATAGTTGTGATTACAACCAAAATAAACAACGAGACAGTTTTCTATTTTACATAATAATTTATACATTAAAGACTTGATGATGATATTATATTCACACTTGTCAGTCATTGTGACCACGGCTGATAGATTGAAAATACGTAGTTTTATTTTTTGCTATGGCATATTTCATTTAATAAACAGATGCGATTCGATTACATTGCATAGTATATTGTGATCATTCGTGTCAGAATTACTGTTTCCTGCTTTGTCACTATCTCTGTGTCTAATTAGTGAATAAAAAAAAAGTATTGACGTTGACATGAGACGCCCCGCATGTACAGATAGTAAACCACCTGTTTTGTTTGGATTGGACTTTTCGTAACTTTTTGGAAGTAACCGGCTCTTTCACTAAAATTAACATTTTGATTAACATAAACGCCTTGATGAATAAAAATATTAAATGTAAATAACAATTAATACTTCATTACACGTCCTGGATTATTTGTTTTTTTTGTGTAAGCTTATAAATATTAATTACGGCAAAGCTTATACAGGTTCAAGTTCAAAGTAAGTAATTATGTAACACTTGCAAGTAATGCTTGCCTTATCATATTCTAGATTTCATTGACGCTTCTAAGTGATTAAAGATCTAAGTTGTTTGTAAATAAGTATTAATTTAACACATGTATTAAGACATATGGTATAGAAAAATGCTTTTCATATTTTGTTCAATTTTATTTGTTAACATTTCTGCTACATTGACAGAGTGATACAAATGTAATGAGTTAATATGGATGTATAAACGGCAACTATCTAGGAAGTCGGAACTCAGTAAAAAGTGTTATTGCCTTAATATACTATGAGTCTTTTATTTAATATTATATTTTTTTAGATGCTCAAACTCACATTGTTGAGAAGTTCATCAAGTGTAGCCAAACGCATGATGTCCAGTCAGGAGCCTGATGTATTATTTGAAACTCTAAACAATGCTGGTGTTGTCACATTAAACCGACCAAAGGCATTGAACTCCCTCAACACATCTATGGTTCAGAAGCTATTGCCACAACTTACAGAATGGGAAAGATCGAAGGCATTAGTAATTGTGAAAGGTGCCGGTGAAAAGGCATTTTGTGCAGGGGGTGATGTTAAATTGGCTATTGATAAAGTAGAAGGTCCGAGGTTTTTCTACACAGAGTACAATGTTAATTACTTAATAGGGAAATATAAAATTCCATACATTGCATTTATTAATGGCATTACAATGGGTGGAGGTTTGGGTATGTCGGTACATGGCAAGTACAGGGTGGCGACTGAGAAGACAATGATAGCAATGCCGGAAACTAAAATTGGATTGTTCCCTGATGTTGGTGGATCATACTTCTTGCCCAGACTGCCAGTTAATCTAGGACTGTACTTGGGCTTGACTGGTGAGTGTATGTTTTGGAAGCATCATTTACCCACATATTATTTTATGCATCTCACTACATGTATGTAACACACTGTATATCCTATTAAATTCATTGAGTATCTGAGCAAACACACAGAGTGTCTAAACGGCCTCAGCAAGTAGTTTGACATACTCATCAACACTATCCAATTGCATGTAAGACTTCTCATAACTTCATTTCCATATGGTAAGTCCCTTTTAATTGATAATACTGATTTGTCAATTTGATTGCTCATCTAAAAACTGAAAACTGGGAATGTAGATCAGAATTGGTGCTAAATTTTATCTAGATATATTTATTTTTTATTAAGCACTATGATTATTTCAAAGAGAAAATTTTTAGTTTTTGTTTTATAATAAGATTATTGATTGAATTTATCTTATCTTTATCCTTACATATCCTTTATATGGTTAATAATTTTCATGTACAGTTGGTAATACTAAAACATTATTCCAGACAAATGTTCATTGGTTCCCTCTTTGGTCTACGTAAAATAATATTTAATTTGTTTTCTCCATTTATAATTTATATTGGTGTGAAATAGGAATGGATGCAGCTGTGTTAAACAAGTTTATCATTAATATGGATCTAATTTGATAATTCACATAACATATGCAAAGATAAATTTTATCATAATGCAAACATCTCGGTGTCCTTCAGTTAAACTTAGATAAAGCTACATGCCTACTGACTGCCTGGTTACAATGTGTACATTTTGTATGATGTAAGAATGATAATTATATATCTCTGCAAAGTATTGCAGAGTATATGTAACTATGTTGGAACTCATTTAAGAATATATGTAATATGGTATTTATTGGCTACAATTTATTAATATGTCATTGCTAAGTATGGGTTATAGATAGTAGAACACAGTTAGAATTTAATTGCTAATGTGGGGTTTCAGACTTTACCAAAATGTTATTTGCTTCATGTTTGCAATTTTTACTATTTTAGGAGACAGGTTAAAAGGGAAGGATGTTGTCAAAGCCGGAATCGGAACCCACTTTGTTCTGAGCAAACGTCTCTATGAGCTGGAGAAACTGCTATCCCGTTGCACCAATGATGGAGAGGTTCAAGCACTGTTGAACAAGTTCAGTGAACCCCCCGAAGAGTTCTCTCTGGCAGACAACATTAAGCACATTAACTACTGCTTTGCCGCATCAACTATTGAGGAAATCATTGAAAGGCTTGAAAAAGTGCAAAATGACTGGTCTGCAAAGACTTTAGAGGTTACTAGTTGTTTTTTTTAGAGTATAAAGAGTTACTTTTAGTGAAACTTTGGTATTATTATTTTAGTTAAATACTGAAGTTTTATTTATTAAAAGTAATTGAAAAAATAACAGGTTATATCTGCATATCAATCTGTGCCCACAAAAAGTCATGGAGAGTCCCTAATCAAGAATCTTCAGCAATGGCTTTTGTAAACACATAATAGTTATCAATCTGTTTGCAGCGACACCAAGTCTGCAAAGTTCATGGCTTCAATCACACTCATTCTGAAATGAGACCTGGGTCCAGCAGTGGGATGATAAATCATTAGATGTTAATTAATGTTGCACTAGCCGGCTGTGCTGACAAGCTGAATGTCGAATTCCAGACCCTCGGCCAAATGTGTCCTGGATCTCTGAAGATCACGTTGCGGGCGCTCCAGCGAGGGGCGCAGCTCGAGCTGCCTCAGTGCTTGAAAATGGAGTACCGTGTGGCGTGTCGCTCCACAGAAAGCCACGACTTCCCCGAAGGTAGAGCCGCATTACACAGAGAACATGTTACTTTAAATTGTGTCACAAGTTTAGTGTACATTGTAATATTTTATTACAAGTTGTAATATACCAAGTTTGATGTACATGTGATTTCTGGTTTTAATGTGAACAAAACAAGAATTCTCTAGGGTTAGATATTTTTGATACTAGTCGTTGTCTGTCTTTCCTGTAAACGATAACAATAATCTTGTTTTGATTGTCCAAGGCGTTCGTGCTCTTCTCATCGACAAGGACAACAGCCCCAAGTGGGACCCGAGCAGCCTGGCCGCAGTGACGGACGATTATGTCGAGAGCTTCTTCAAGAAGCTGCCAGAGGACAAGGAATTGAAGTTCTTTGACGCTAAGCTTTAGACTAGGCCACAGATCGTATATCACAAGAGATATATTTTGATTAGAGACACATGTATCCACATGTATAATACTGCTAAGAACGACACGTTACATACTTATGGTTGGCGGAGGGCATAATTGGGGTTGCCACCTTATTTTTTGCAGGTATGTACGTAACTTCACGCCTGTAATCCCCGAAGAGGTAGGCAGAGGAATACAGAACATTCCCACATTTCTCGGATTAAAACATTTTTTATATTAAATTATTATCACTACCATAGAATTGCACGGCGTGTCTACAATCTAAATTTAAATTAAAGTAAATTAGTAATTTATTTTTTATCGAATTCAGAGAGTGTTTGTTTCTGTCGTCTCGCCGGCAGCTGTTCGTCGCAGTGATGTAATGTTGGCTGGCGGTCAGATGTTACTAGAAACGAACACTGCCGAGCCGCCAGCGACCGCTCTGTGCAGCAACTATCGATCAAGTTTCGGTTAACGAAACAAATAATTCAACTTTTAAAAATATCAAAGAAATCAAATAATGCAAATTAAAGTATTTTCGTGTGCTTGATCGTCACCGAGCATAATTACCTGAAATTACGTACAGTACTTAATGACAAAGTACAGGTGGCAACCCTAGCTGTAACCTATTTAGGGCTAACTATTTGACTCATGTTGGCTTCTGGATTTGGATAACTATTAGTTTTTTTTTAAATTGTACATCGTCAAAAGCTATAAAGTTGCAAATAATAACTATCACATGTTTAATGTTGACATGTCATTATTGTTAGTGTAGCACAACATGTGACGTCCAGGGCTGCGC
>DWEI01004122.1:0-12006 GCA_018245875.1 Mysoria ambigua | reverse complement strand
TAAATATGTATACTCGTATACTGGTATTATACTTGTAAATATGTATACTGGTATTATACTCGTAAATATGTATACTCATATACTGGTATTATACTTGTAAATATGTATACTCGTATACTGGTATTTTACTCGTAAATATGTATACTAGTATACTGGTATTATACTTGTAAACATGTATACTCGTATACTGGTATTATACTTGTAAATATGTATACTCGTATACTGGTATTATACTCGTAAATACATATGTAACAACTATCACTATATAAATATGTATCAGTTCAATAACTCTGTACTATAAATAATGATTGGTTAATGAAAACAGTGTTCCACTCATAAGTAGGTATGTATGAATATGTGTGTGTTGGGGTGTGTGTGTGTATCTATACAAAAATCAGTTCAACTCTGGCGTGAAAAAAGTATTATATAAAATTCTCAGATTTATAATATTATGAATTGAAAAGGTTTTGTTTCATCTCAAAATACGTGCAAACAAAATGTTTATTTGTAATACTAATATAATAATGTCTTTATTGAAATATATTAAAACAATATAATGCGTACACGTATATATTGCATCAAATATTCGTAGCATATGTGGAGCGCGCATTCTACATATTGTTATATGACATAATACACTAATTAGACATAATTATGAAAAGAAAGATAATATATTATGAAAATCTTTATTACAGTACCATCAAATATATGAACAAAAGAGTAAAAGATTGATAATATGTAAGTTATTAAATGGGTAAACCTTTAGATAGTTTCGCAAATATTTAAAACAAAATCATATTATTAATAATAAAGACTGATTTTCTATTGATTACATTCTTGGTACAGTGGACGTGGTCATCATGGTCGATGTTTCATTTCACCGCCATCCGCCATTCCTCCCCAATGGCAGCCTTCCTCATGCACTTATAAAGGAGAACATCTAGAACCTTCTTTTTTATCCGTCCACCGCATTGAGCGTCTAAAACAAAGACTGAGTCGTATAACTATTTAATGTAACTCCAGACAACAGAACGGTAGAAAGAACCAGATAATATCAAAGACGTATAAAAGTCACAGAACTCTTTGAAACATAACAATAAGTCTCATTCGTTTTATGACTATTCATATCACGTCATAAAATGGGTTTGAACTAATAAAACACCTTTCGCGTGTTCAGTAGTTTCCGAACGATAAACTTGTTTGTTTGACGTTCCACTCGTATGTTATAGTTTGATTTTCAAACATCGAATTCAATGCGCGGAGATTCTAGATCTAAGCGATGGTATAGCTATGACAAGAAACAATATACATATTTGGATATCGAAAATGGTAACGGGTTAAGTTAAACATTATCTTAATCATAGCAATGAAACTGAAATGGAGTAGGGAATATGCAAAATATACTCATACAACAATAATACACGCTCCTTTTTACGATCTAAATTTTAATTCCCCTCGCCCTCTTGGAATGATATCTACAAGACGCCATTAATAGCAAAAAGTAGTTAAGCGTAAAACAGTGGCAGCGATAATATTAACAAACATTACTACCGTCGTTCGCGATGATGTTACCACTGGCTTTAATATCTGGTTTTTAATACAAAATTCTCTCTACAAAGTGAGTTACGCTACAATTATATTCATGACACTTTTTCAGTTGGTGACTGTTTCATTTTAATGCGTTAAAATTAGCGTCAGCGGCGCGCCAATTTTGAGAATCTGATGGATTATTTTTTTTATGAATTTCTACCCAAATGTGTGTGGGCTGTGGAACGTATTCTGCCACATTATACTGGTAATGGTTGTCGTAGTACAAACGTGTATTTCAGCTATGAGCAGGCAGATCGGAGTTTTCTAGCCTTACTGATTTACTTAGGTTTAAAAGTCACGATGACATTACGTGGTTCCAATTAGGATTCTATTTTAGTATGGAATGGCATACTTACTGCATAAATTTTTAACTAGCAATTCATTTATGCTAAAGAAGTTTGGGAGAGCGATAGCGTAATTGCATATTTTCATTTTAACATAATTTAACTTAAAAACGCAAATTTCACGCTATAAATCGTCGTCGTATTTAATAGGTAATTTATGACAGAACACCCTACCGAGCGTCTGGTCCTTGGCCTTTCAACAAAATGTCGGTAAATTATTCATTACCAACAGTGACTTTGCCTTATTTTAATCGTACCGTTAAAGATAATTTAGTCGCAACATAAAAATCTCCCAATCCAGTTTCCCACAAGAAAAACATGCTAGGGAATATCGAGATGATTTTAATTTGAAACATGTAGAATTGTCTAAATATTTCCGTATCAATTGTACAACACTCCAGAAGCGTCATTAAGTTTACAAAGAAACGTTTACATTTAAAGCACTGCGGGTAGATTGTACAAAAGAATTATACACTAATACTCTTGGCTTAGCAAAGCTGAGTTGCCATTTCGATTAGTGGCGATTTCCGTTTCACAACGAACAGCCGATCTTAATCTCCTCGTAATCTCCTTACGTTTTCAGCGCTTACACGATATTTATAAACTCTTAAGGTAATTAAGTCAACATTAACATCATAGGCCGCACGTTATATTAGCTCGTTCAGTAATTGATTAATTACACAATATTGTGTTCTTTGTTCCATTAATAATATCTTATAATAATATATTGGAACAACTTCATATAACTCTGACTGAGTTCAATTTAAGCCAAACATGTGTATAATAATCAGATAACCCGCAAAAATATAGTTTTACAGCTAGACAAAAAACACTCATGCTCAGGGTAAAATGTATGTCAGTGGTGTGAGTCGTAATTCAACATCTATCACACAGCATCTAAGTCGTAAGTTAGTTAATAGGTCCACTGCTGGAGAAAGGCGTCACCTGAGCGATTATGCTCATGACCCCCGTGCTGGGCGTATGCGTTGGGATCGCGGAGCACTACTTGCGCACCGTCTGCGGTGCTGCGGCAACACAGTTAGCGCCATGCCGCGAACTACCAGCAGGAGTCGCCTCTTAGGACACGCTTTACCCGGGCATGGGGATGGGTACTGTTTTGTTACATCGTCCCAACACGGATAACAAAATATAAAGCAAGGTAAATAATGAGAAAACACATCATTGTATACAAATTATTGTAAATTAATTTTCCGTCGAACTGAATAAAGATGACAGAAAAATATTAAGGAAAAGAACGAGTTCAACAATCATTAGTTACCGCAGTGGTCGCGTTAATTACTCTCATTTACTGAAGCTGTCTTAGTGCGCGACTAAATTTGGTTCACGGCTTCACGATAGGTACGCTCGCTGGTGATCCGGAACATTTCACTTTTACGAAATCTAAATACATTTTCGCCTTGGCTATAGATGGCCGGAGATTTTCGGCTCTGGCCTTTCTTTATCGTCTTAATTAAACAATTCGGTATACAATAGCTCCAGGTCTTGCGAACGCCACTTAATTCACATCATTGTCCTTCTGGGCCCTTAATCGTCCTTCATTCATTCGCGATCCTGCTATTTATATTGTCTTCAGTGAATAGGATACCATTAATATGAAAGCATTCTTAAAACCGGATTATGTTTGGAAATTTGATACTGTACAAGTATCTTTAGATGTTGTTGAATATTAGCAAGATAGATAAATGAACTTCAAGACCGATTTGCGATATACATATGGTGTAAAGTGTTTATCTGAGGTTCTTGCTATTAAACTATAAGAACTTCTCGGATCAGAAAAACATAAATTTCTTTATTTCGAATGTATATCGATATTTTTTTTAAATGAATACATCGGAAATAAATATATACTTATTTCACTCAATAGATTTCGTTTTACAAAATATGTTTATTGTTCTTTATAAAAACGTCAAATAAAATTCGCTATTTATCCGCAGTTGCGTGCGACGTGGCCGGGGGTGCGGGGTCCATAAACGCGTTGCCGGCCGGCGCGAGCGCGCGACTAGCGCCCTCCTTCGACGCGGCGACGCCGAGGAACGTCACCGCACTGGTGGGCAAGTCGGCGTACCTGAGCTGCCGAGTTCGCAACCTTGGGAACAGAACGGTTAGTATCACTATATTGTGGGAAATTTTGAGAAGTAATAAATTTTATTTACTACGAGGTGTTTTAATCACAAGTCTCTGATTGGGCATCCAACGATTAGACGATTTATGATAGCAACTACTCTGCTAAGACTATACGATTTAAATAAAAGGTGATAAATGTTAAACTTGTGATTTTGAAAATTTGAGATATGCGATGAACAGCAAACGAAGATAATAAATGGTTCTTAAGTAACTTAAAGGTGGCTTTACGAAGATAAACATCATTCTACATTCCTTCATAACACATGGAAACAATGACCACACAAAGGGTTGAATAAAATCCAGCAAGTGAAGTTTAATATCTGAAATAACTAACTCTATAATCATAAAAAATATTTGGAGAAGTCATGTTGAGTTACAAGTTACTTAAAATGTCTTTACTTTGTTCAATGGCGTTTGGTAATGTTATGCTTCTTTTTACATCTTCAGTTTTAATATCCTAATCTACGGTCTGCCATCGTATTTACAGACTCCGTCAGATAAGGCCGTCTAGACAACTGTCTTGTCGAATCCATGCCGATCGTATCGTAACATAACATCGTAACTTTATCAACACCATTAAGGTTCATTAAATTGATGGCTATAACAGTTGTGTCAAATTTTTATTATTATATTTAACTTGACCACTTTCGTATTGAAACCATTAAATGGAAAGTAGTAGATGTCAAATAGTAATTTCGAGAAGATTAATTCAGTAGAATATAGTTAGTAGAATGAGCCGCGTAGAATAGACAAATTTAACACTCAAATAGTGTTTTAAGGAGGCTGAAATTTTAATGCGTCAAGAGTGAAGGCTAATATCAGGATTGACGAAACTTAGACACCTTGTTCATTTTCATTCTACTAATTAACGTTAGGCATTAAAACAAAAAAAAAATTCTTTAAATTGATAATAAGTTTGAATTTATTATCTGGCTGGTAATGTTCGGTAAGGACTTGGAGTCTGAAAATGTGCCCGGTGCATGACCACAGGCTCACCACCTATTCCTCGGTGGGACGTAAACGTAACTGGTGAAACGAGAAACGAGGTGCCTACGTCTACGGGGATTACAAATCAGTACTAAACTTGTTTACAGGTTGGACATTTTTTAAAGTTTGAATTTAAAGTTAAAACATTACACCTGTTTCCATAAAGATATACTAACAATCATGACGCTGATATGCTTTATCTAATATACTGTAAGCTTCATACGTAACCGATATTGTAACTTAACTGAAAACAATTTAGTGCGTCATGGCTGGGTTGGCGAACACAATGCGATATTGTACTAGGTAATCAGAAACTCGATAACTAATGGTTAAACTTGCCCACTAAACGGCCCGGGCTAGTCTCGTGTTCAGTATAAAATGTAGAGATGACCTGCTGCTTGTCAAATTGATTCACAATATTTTAAATTCAATATTATTTATGTAAAACAAATTTCAATGGAGTGTGAGTATAACTCGGTGGAATGTTAAAAATAAGAAATTTTCGATACAGTTAAGTCCGTTAAATTAAATGCGTGTTCTTATATTATATAATAAGTCTGAAGTCTTTCGCGTCTGAGACAATTTAAACTCTTTTTCCATAACAACAGTATCTTCAAAATATACCAGGAAAAGTGGAAACAACATATAATCCGTTCGTATTCTGTACATGTAGGCATAACGGTAATTGCGGGTTATTGTTCAAAGCACAAGATATAGTGGTAGACATCTTAAGAAAACTGAAGGAGCGCGATGTGTGAATGTGCGTAATATACAATCACATTAAATCGGCGTCCATTATACGTCGAGCCGCGCGCGCGGAGGATGTTCGCGTCGTCTCCGCGCCACCCGTGACAGGATGTGACAGCGACGTGTAATTGTTTGTGATAATTGTGCGAGGGGCGCACTGTTTATTTTCATCCCCTTGAGATATTTATGTAGAGGTACAATTTTTTTTTGACTCAACTGCAGTTGCCTGATGTGAATTTGTTTGGATAATTTTAAACTATTTGATATACGGTCTGCTGTTATTTCTATGATCTACTGCTGAATATTACATTACAATTAAATTTACGACTAATTGAGGTGAGTGATTGTCTAGAACTTTAGATTGAGCCTCCATATATAACGATCTTGTGTTTGAATTTTAACCCAATGATGTCCTTGATTATATTATGTTACATTTTATATCAGGAAAAGAATGCATAACTTATACATAGTTTCCCATAATTTTCTGTGACATTTGTGTAGTCCGCTAACCCGCACTTGGCCAGCGTGGTGGAATATGATTTTCGGCTTTCCCATTGAAACAGGGGGACCTATTATCAGATAGTAACACACGAACAACGATGATGATATTGATCATTTTCTCGTATACGTGAAAGAAATAAGTGCAACATTATTAGATTTCGTAATTAATTTGAAACTCGTAATCACTTAGCTCGAGCAGCGCAGCTCGCGAACGGCCGAGACCATTCACACACAAATTGCACGAGAACCCAAAAGCGACGAAAACAAAAACCAATTCGGGACACGATCAAGTTTAATCTGAATGCATCGGTACGCCTACAGCAAAGCGGGCATAGCCGTGTGACACGGCGTGTATTTAATAAAGGCGTTAATATTGTAGACAAAACTATTATAATTTAACAAAGACGATACCTACGAACGTTCGATAAATACGAACCTAGTTAAAGTTGAACGCCCTGGCTATTGACGAGCAGCGGCGTAGGCGGTACGACAAACTGTACACTATGATAATTTATTATAACTAAAACTATATATAGCAGTGCACAAGCTAATGATAATGAATTATGACTAAGGGTAGACAGAGAGCTCCGGATGCCAAATATCTCCACTCTTAGATTCCTGTCGTACTTCTTCTAGATTAAACACTCCACACTCGACTGTTACAGAGACGAAATAAACCAATAAACAACTGAAATTGCTATATTGTAGCCAATACTGTGTACAATGTATTAAAACATTACGTTAACTTTCGTGTTCGGTGCGTGTAGATCTTCATTATGATGTTTTCTCTTAACATAATCGTCATAACGCAGTAGGCTCGACTCTTTCGTATTTGTTTATGATAATGGCCGCTATGAATATTCATGACGCAGACGCTGGTGTTGTAGAGAAGTGAGGGGTGAAGGGGGGGGGGGGGGGGAGGAGAGCTTTGAAATTATCATAACAGCGGCTAGATAGCGGGTTTAGAACTGTTGAAAGTAGTTATAGGTTGTGACGTCGCTGTTTGAGTTGGTTATCTATCGCGTTACACTAAGACTGACAGGTTTAATCCTCGATGTTCGTAGCGTCACGGCCGTATCTCTCCGAAGAGGTAGACAGGGTGCAACGTTGGTAATATACATTTTCTGTTTTATATTATTTAGTACGTTTTTACGTTATTTAGTACATGAGAATTATTTTAAAACATTTTTTTTAATAATTACCGTAATATAATTGATTCACAAGGAAAAATAAGCACTGTAAGGCTAGGTTTAATAAACAAGTTGCGAACGCGTTATTTCTCCTTAATTTTTGTTGTAACATAATAACACGCTTCTAATCGTCGAAAAGGTTTCAACCACTTGAAAAACGAAGCGGTCAATTACGCAATATTCATAAATATAATATAACAGCTACGAGTACAAATCCCTGAGTGTACCGGAAAGAAACATATGTGGCACTGCAGGCACAGATTAAAGCATCTTAGCGTCATAACGCATCCTCACAACAACGCAACAGACGCGCGTCAGTTGGTTTATGATAACGGCCATCGTGAATATTCATCGCGGACAGGAGCGGGGAGAGCGTTAAAATTATCATAATAATGATAGCTGGGTTCATGCCTAATCAACGACATTCCGAATTATGACTTTACGATAATGATAGCACGGTGACGTGGCAACAATAGATAGCAGACTAATGCGGACAACTTGTTACAAGCGTTTAATTATTCAACCTTGTAATTATATACAGAAAGTTAGTTTCAGATTTGTATCATATAAAATAGTAAGAATATTTCACCTTTAACGTAATAATATTTAAATTTGCTCTCACTATTCGTGTGCCTCGTTGGTCGTGTTAGTTGCGGATGCGACTGCCGATCGGGCGGTCCCGGTTTCGAATCCCGGGTCGCGAACACTACGAAAATTATTTAATTTAGATTTTCTAGTAGTGGTTCGGAGTCTGGATATGTGGCCGATGCATGGCAATAGGCTCACCCCACCTATTACATAGTGGGACGTAAACGTAACTGGTGAATCGTGCGAAAGTTCTGCATTTCTCTGCCTACCCCTTCGGGGATTACAGGCGTGAAGTTACGTTCTCACTATTTAAATGCTAAAGTGTATTACTTTTGTGTTATTATATAGACAGGGAAGGTATCTTGCAGGCTAGGTGGAGGGAACTGTGTGTCAAACGTCTCCATGATTCCAGACTCTACGTATTTCATATACATACGTCTCTCTTTAACTACATACGTTTTTTTCTTCACCGGTGAGCGTAAACTACGTACACAATAAAATAAATAACAAGTTATCGATATCGATTCAAATCACAAAGCATCGAGCGTCGCAATAAATCAGACAACTTATTGGTGTTTGAGCGTTCAATGAAAACGTCGGCCGACGGCGGGGCGACTTTTTATTTCCGCAAAGTAGACTCTACTTTGTCACGGCTTAGTGTCGCTGACGGATCGGCTTAAGTTCGACGTTGTATCTTTATTTAAACCGCGCTCATTGAACGATGATTGATGCGAATCTGCATTTTATAGCTTTAGTATCGCTTCTTATATATCACTTAGTTCTCAGTGTGTTTTTCTAAATAAATTAAGTTTGTTTGTCTTTAATATCTTACATGTGTTATTGCTCGACCTGAGAACGAAATATTGTCAGATATGAAACCATAATTCAATTATTGCTGATTAGCACTAATAGTAATTATGTACAATTGTAGAGATCGAAGAAGCGAGTGCTTCACTAATGTTACATGTTTAATCTTACATTAAACTTGATATAAAACGAATTTGCGGCGATAGTTATCTAAATTATATTAAATTTTGAAAGCAACTTAATTTAAAAATTGAACATCGAATATTATGAATTCTATCATTAAAATTTTTGTTACATTTTAAATAATCCAGTTGAAAAAAGTAATTAATTTCATAGAATACTCTTAAATGAAATGATTTAACAATAATTCCAATTACTACATTTTGTTGAAACCTTCGGAACTCTTACGCCCATGTGGTAAAAGTTCTGTAAAATATAAGTCAAGCGGCGGCAGGCACCGCGAAAAATTAAATGGGTGACCGCTGACGAAGAATTTCCAACAACAATTACAATAAAAACCCATATATAAACACCCACACTATTATTTAAACAATTAATAGTAATTATGTTTACTTTATTATGCTGTTGGATTAGCAAATAAATAAATAAATAAATTTTACAAAACTTAACATAGTAACAATCGGAAAGTGTGAAACACCTTTAAAAACAAAATGCTGATGAAAACGGGGTTCAACGTTTATGTCTGTTGTCCACTTGACCCTGAACGGGTTGGGGTCCAATTAAAAATTCACCCTCCCTGCTTATTGTAAGAGTACTCTTTACGTTAGCTCGGTCGACACTGTAAACTCTCGCGAACACCGTAACCTCAAGATACCTTAAATTATGACAAAATATAATAGACATTTTACTTTTCTACCGTTGATATATTACCGTAACTGGAACATTCATTTCCATAAGTGGTTGAAACTTGTATACTGTTTAAATTAACATCGATTTTATAACGATAAAAAAACGGTTTTAATAGGAAATTTTAGTCTTTAAAAACTCATAAATGAGATCAGTAGAGACAGAAGCCTTGATATATTTATGGTTCTATGACTTGCTTCTTACTCTTAATGCGAATGAATATTTGTATTTCCAGCGTGCTACGTTTAAGGAGCAGTGTACATGTGTAAAATTATATAACAACCAGTTTAAAATTGTAAATTGTCGTGTGATAAGCTACTGCTAAGTATACTCTATAAAAAAGATAATGTTGCATTAAAAGATACATTAAAATAACATGAACCATCTCGAATGACAAACATTTCAAACGAACGATGAACTTAAATAAAAGCCTTTAGCTCTATTAATTTATGTATTTCTTAACAACGTAATGCAACAAATACTTGTACTCATCATAAAAATATTATGCTTTTCAAATACTTGTACTCAAATTATACAAATACTGTGCTCAACAAATACTTGAGCTCGTCATACAAATATTTGACTCAGATGGGCACGAAATCACGCTTCCACTGCTAAGCAGGTGAAATTAATTGAAACATTTGTTAATATCAATAACGCTGTTTTGATTCAATGTGTACATAATAAATAGGATAGCCGTATAGAGTAAACGAGGGCGTATGCTGAGCGAAGGTTACCATGACAGAACAAGAAAGCAATTCAACATAATATGTTCATAAAATATAGTAAGCTCACTCTCTAGTGGAATGATAACGTAACTGTGGCAACATGACAGAGTACTACACTACTCTGCCAACGTTTTGGAGCATTACAGGCGTGATGTTATGTTCCGTAAAATATTTCCAATATAGACAAAGAAAATAATAAAATGTTACATGTAAAACGGTGTTTATATCAGTAGGTAACTTAAGCCATTCCTCACGCGGTCGGGTCGCCTGCAGGCGGCGAGCGGGCTGCGGTGACGCGGCGCGCGCAACAAAGACTCTTTGATGTGGCCGCGCCTTCACTAGATTACGAATACGTGTGGAGCTTAACTCAGAACTTGTAACGTGCTATCATGAACACATATAATGCCTTGGTTTATTTTGCATCCGATATAAAAATACCAACACTAATATAAAAATACACACTGGTGGTGTGCTGTAATAAATTCTACTAACTTGTAGTACTCTAGTAACTTGTGTATCGTGTATGTTCAATAGTAATTTAAGTACAATGTTTTATTTTAGGTACAGTAACTTAAGCGCATGAACTTAAGCGCAATAACTTAATCGGGGTTTTTAAGTAGAGCTGTTAAGTGGGATAACTTAAGCGGGCAAACTTAAGTGTTGTAACTTAAGTGCATTGATTTAAGCGAGGTTTTTAAATAATGTTCTTAAGTGTAATAACTTAAGCGGGCTAATATAGTCGGGTTAGTTACACGTGCGCCTAGTCGGAAAGCATTGATAAAAAAATATACACAATATTTATAAATTTTTCAAGTCGCTTATAACATTTTTTATGAGATTTCAAACGAGCTGCCAGGCCACCTGATGTGGCGTATTCGTGTACATTACCGAAATAATGACACTAGCGCACGCAAACAAAGCCCATGTAAGCCTGCGCCTGTTTTTCTCGTGATAAATTGTGAAAAATATATTATTTCCATTTCGCTATTATGCTCATACTGAAATATATGTGTGTTTATATGGATTACACCATCATTGAATAATAAAGGTAACAAAAGGTAGATATTCACTCGTTCACCAGAGAGCTGTTTTTATCGAGTTACCTAAAGAGGAACTTTAAGTTTTATAGAACTAATACCCATCCGAATTAAGTATGTTTCTGTAGAGTATGATCAAAAGACTTTGATCACAGAAACGACATGGCTTCAGTAGCTTGGTTCACGTAAACATTAGAGAACAAATCTAGACGTCAGAGACGGGCTATAGACAAGAAGTAAATAAATTTCAACATGAAGGTTTGCATCAAGATCATCATGAATTTCAACATGAACTCATGAGAACACAACTCAGGAGAATAGAGTTACTGATAAAACGCACCATAGTGCTTTACTAATGGTTTATTAATATAAAAAGAAATGGTACTGTAACTGACTGGTAACTGCCTCGTTGGTCGTGTTGGTTGCAAGTGCGACTGCCGATCGGGAGGTCCCGGGTTCGATTCCCGGGTCGAAC
>DWEI01004121.1:0-12006 GCA_018245875.1 Mysoria ambigua | reverse complement strand
ATATTAGAGGGAAGCTTATTGTAGAATCGTATACAATTACCCGAAAATGAGTTACCTATTTTATGGAGCCTAGTAGTCGGCAAAATAAACTTATCTTTATTACTAGTACTTAAGTTATGTATGTCACTATGTTATTTAAACATCTCACAAGGGTTCGTTAGTTTTGCTTCAACCTTTTTAAGTTATGTTGTTGGTCACGGGTCCATCCTCTAACTGGCACCTGAAACACATGCCACCACCACGTTGAGTTTGTACAGGCAGGCAAAAACCCAGATAGTAGATAATGTATTAGCATAGATCACAGTTATTTAAGGATGGAGTGTGAGGCGTTCCAAGGTCACGTTTGGAGTTAAAGTTAACCTCACGCAGCTCACGCGAAGCTAAATGCCCGGGCGCCGGGGCGCAGGTATTGCGAGAAACCATGCAGTGGGTGGGTGTCAACGGGTGAGTGTGTCAATGAGTAAGTGTCCTATACTGGACACTGGACTCACTCACTCACTCGCGGAAACGCGCTGATGATGATCATCATCCAACGATAACAATTGGAACTGATAGTTTAGCCTGTTGTGCGATGTACGGAAACATTAATGAAAATTTTTCACTAGCAGTAATTCACTCCAGATTGGATATTACAGATCGCTAGAAATCTGTAATCTTCAGTTGAAATAAAGTAAACTCCAAATCTTCAGTTGAAATAAAGTAAAATCCGGCCCCCAGTTATACGGATTCGCGATGATCCGGACTACTCATCAATTTAATATTAAATACCTATAGGTGGAATTTATACAAGCATGGACGTATCGGCCCTGGCATCATCCCGCGCGCACTCGTGCGGTCGCGTTTCGTTATTGTTTTAGTTAGCAATTGTTACTTGGCGCGTGTCACGACTGCTTATTTAAAGATGTCAAAGCGTGAAGGTAGCGGTTCGCGTCGCGACCGAGACCAGCGAGCGAGGCGGGAGACCGAGGCGGAGACCGCGACAAGTGTCCGGTCTGTTCCGCGAGTGCCGCGGGTCGAGCAACACTTCATTCGGTGTCGGAGACTCTGTCGATGGACTCGGTCATGTTGTACTGTGACATTAACTTACACAGTAATGGAAAGCCTAGTAGAACTTCCATTGAGGAAAAATATGATGAATTGCTTTTATATTATTAAATTTTCATCTCTGGAGGAGCCCCGTTGTGCCTTGTATATCGGGTGGCGCTCTCAGGTCAGTTTGATCAGCTCTTTCCACCTCGGTAGCGGTTCGCGTCGCGACAGAGTGACTTCTTTTCCTAACGAAACTTGTGAAAAGCTGATTAAATTGATCTGACAGCACCCTCTGATGATTGAGGCTGCAGTATATATGTATGCAATGTTAGCAACTTTAACTGTTAATAATTTCTTAATACACGTTGATTTTCTTTGATATTTGTTGTTTTCAATAAACATAACATTATGTAAGTACACAAAATCCGCTTTTCGTTACACCTTCGATTATCCGGATATTCGACAATCCGAACGCCTCACGACAACTATTGGTCCGGTCAATCGAGTTTCTACTGTGTATGTGCAATTTTCTTAAGCTGATCATAAATCCACATATGGCCCGCACATGGCAGGAGCTCCATCTGTTGCCACCGAAATAATGTTTGTAAATGGAATCGAGTTTTCCTCTAAAAATCAAATTATTCCATCCATTTCTTCTGATTTTTAACACAAAAAGTAACAACCAAGGGTCATGTTATCAATGTTCACTTTATCATTTAATATTATTTATCTATTTATTTACTTTACTTTGACCAATGGAATTTAAAAGTTAAATGTTTATTACGAATTATAACATAAAAAATATATTATGCAATATAAACAAACAAAAACAAATTATTCTATGATTTTTTTTATCAAAAATTGAATATTCGCTTTCGGCTTAGCCAATGTTCAAAAAGTGACATTCGTTACATAACTACCTTATATCTGACCACGGAATCGAGAAATATATTTTAACTCCGCCTCGATATGGAGGATTTAGCTGTTTAGAAAATTATATGTACAAACCGACATACAAAAAAAACTTAATAAATCGTCTGAAGTAATACCTTGACACAACCATATCTCAAGAACATTGCCGTATATTTTATATATTCATACCGCCTCGCTGGTGCAGTGGTCACGAGCACGGCTGCCGGTTCCGAGGTACTGAGCTCAAATGTCGCCTACTATTGGATGTTTCTCACTGGAATTTCTTGTCAAAATATCTAGTGCTAGTTGTAACTCGCCAACTCGCCAAAGGTGACTAGTGAATGTGGGAATGAAGTACAGTTCTCTGGGGATAGCAGACACAACAGGCAGCTAATGTTTTTTTTATTCATACATCATTAAATTAATATTTCTATACGTACCTGGCAAAATGTATTTATTTTAATATTTTAACAGGGAAGGAAAGGAATTCCAGGAAACTCAATACAAGGAATACCAGGTCAATCGGGACGTCCAGGTTATCCAGGGCCTTCTGGAATTATAGGTGAACCTGGTCTGCAAGGCGAAAATGGAATGCAGGGCGATACTGGACCTAAAGGAATGAAAGGCGAAACTGGTCTTACTGGACGAAGAGGTGCAACAGGGGAACGTGGAATGGTAGGATTTCCAGGTTTTCCAGGTTTAATGGGATTACCAGGTTTAATAGGTATAGAAGGTGATAAAGGCGAACCTGGGACTTCAGGATATCCTGGGTTGCCTGGAAAAATGGGTCTACAAGGACCAATTGGTGCTAAGGGAATACGTGGAGATATTGGACCGCAGGGCATAATTGGTTTCAATGGCTTACCTGGCATTAAAGGTGAAATGGGATTCACAGGCGCTCTGGGGCCACAAGGTTATAGGGGTGAAGATGCGATTACAGGAATGAAAGGCGACATTGGAGAACCAGGATTACCAGGAGAGCCAGGTCTACCAGGGTTACCTGGTTCCATAGGAAATAAAGGTGATATAGGTGAAATCGGATTGTCAGTTAAAGGATATGAGGGCAGGAAAGGTCAAACGGGATACCCGGGATTAAAGGGTAAACCAGGATATAACGGAACAAAAGGCAAAAATGGTGAATTTGGAGAAACCGGAGAAAAGGGACTACAAGGAGAAAAAGGCTCACCAGGTGCATCCGGATTTCCAGGCAGTTTAGGCCTTACTGGACTGCAAGGAAGAAGGGGTATAATGGGAGTACAAGGAATTCACGGTTTGAAAGGATTTATGGGTATGGACGGTGAACCCGGCCTTATGGGTAGACCTGGATTACCTGGAGATACAGGTTATACTGGTGAACAGGGGAAAGTCGGAGAAATGGGCGTTATGGGAGAACGAGGTGAAACGGGTTCTCCAAGTTACTTACAAGGAACTAAGGGAGACATTGGTGATTTTGGCCCTACCGGCATTCCTGGGATTCCTGGAGATAAAGGAGATATGGGCTTTTTTGGGCTAGTAGGTATAAAAGGGGAAAGAGGTGATAAAGGTTTTCAAGGTGAAATTGGAGTTTATGGATTACCTGGATATAAAGGTATGACAGGAGAAGAAGGACTACCAGGCTTACCTGGTTTAAATGGAATGGAAGCAATACCGGGAATGAGAGGCAGAGATGGCGTCGATGGTCTAACCGGGTGGTTTGGATCTATGGGTCAAAAAGGTGCCCCTGGCGAATACGGTGTAGATGGCCCCGAAGGGGCGCCTGGCCAACCTGGGCTAACTTTTACAGGCTCTAAAGGAATGAAAGGAATGAGTGGTGCTACCGGTCGTATAGGTCAACCCGGTATTCCCGGAATTCAAGGAAAATACGGACCGCCTGGATTTACGGGTTATAGAGGAGATGTTGGTGAGCCAGGTTTTGCCATAAGTCCTAGAGGACAGAAAGGTGAACAAGGATGGCAAGGCTTCGAAGGAATCAAAGGCGACAAAGGTGAAATGGGAGATTTCGGTCGAGATGGATATATGGGTATTCAGGGTGAACCTGGACTTCCAGGAATTAAAGGAGATATAGGAATGGACGGGTTATATGGCCGGCCAGGCAGCAAAGGACCTAAAGGAGATACTGGCGAGGCGATAAACCCATCAGATATTTCTCCTGGTCCACGAGGAGAAGCTGGGCAACCAGGTGAGGATGGCCTTCCGGGCAAAGATGGCAGCCCTGGAGCCTTCGGGCGCAATGGTATACCTGGTGTAAAAGGCGAAAAAGGTGACAAAGGTTATCCAGGAATTTTAGGACCTCCAGGCCCTCAAGGATATTCAGGTATTAAAGGTGAAAGAGGCCTCATAGGTCTTGATGGAAATCAAGGACCAAGAGGTGCTGTTGGTACGCCTGCGCCTCCTCCTCCAATTCCAAAATCAAGAGGATTTTACTTTGCAACACATTCGCAAACAGGATTCATACCACAATGTCCGCCAGGAACATCACCTCTTTGGAGCGGATTTTCTCTTATTCATATTGTCGCTAATGGACAAGCTCACGGCCAGGATTTAGGTACGTACAATTTTGTTGCAACGGTTTTTTTTATTTAATGTTTTGTTATTAGGTAACTCTTTTTTATTAAATAATATACAACATGAACTAAAAATTACAGGGGCACCAGGAAGTTGTTTACGAAGGTTTTCTACAATGCCATTCATGTTTTGTAACATAAACGATGTCTGTGATTTTGCTCAACGCGAAGATTACAGTTTCTGGTTATCGACTCTAGAACCTATGCCCATGGCAATGACTCCTATTCAGGCCAGAGACGTTGGATCGTATATTTCAAGGTTAATGAATTTATTTTTTCCTTATTAATTAGCTTTTGTAACCGTAACAAGAGCTTCTAATTTAGATGATGTGGAGGCAAGTAATGCAGCGTCGTGTGTGTCTAACAGCCAATTTGCCACGAGGTCGCATAGGTAGTTACTCCCTATACTTATTCCCTCATTTATAATAAACATGACAATAAAAACAGTTAAGAAGATAAAGTAAAATAGTCTGACTTACAATACGTAGGCCTATCGACAGCATTATTGACATCAAAGGAAAGCGAGATATTCACTTACATATGCTGCCCTTAGTGTTCACGGCAGTCCACTGGTTACCCCATATTCTAGTAAAATGTGCGAGTAGTTCTTACGAAATAAAACTGTTTAAATAGTTTTCCAAAACCATACAACCTCGCTAAGCGTTCGATTGTCTGGCACATTATTTTTTCTACGATGTGGCGGTAGGCAATACCTGGACTGCCCCAGTAGATGTTCTTCCTACTCTAATACAATTGTGCTCCTCTTACAACATTCCATCAGTCCATCCTGCATGGCTTGCCTGCCTGCTTTATTTACTCCCGGACAACCTGAACACTGTGGGAGAATCCTGGGACCTTTGCCTAGGTCTACAAAAGTTTGGTGTTAGTTCCTGAAATCCTTGCCAATATATTACATCGGTCTTTCCGTCTTTTATAGGTACTGTTTTTTATTTGAAGATACGCAAAATAGTTAAGCCTGGATTTGTATTCCTCTCAATAGACTTGCTGATATCGTTATACCATGCTAAATCTAATAAACTTCAAGTGATAAGCACACGAATATGAGCCATTCACATACTCAACATATTTTGGTTCTCCTTGCACTAGTATTTTGAGATATGGCTCTCTTTATATCTTACCAGCATCATTTATTACATTAAAAAACGAAACACAGCTTCACATCCCCATGACTTGGTTTTGAAGCAATAGTTCAAGTCAAGCATACTTTTAAAAAAACATAAGTATATCGTTATTATAAAAGAGCGTTGAAAGATTTTATTATATTTCGTCAGTTTTGAAGTTATACAACTGACGTTTGTGATATAGGCTCTCAATAAACAAAAAATTAGAAAGATTATACAATAATACCAACATTCCACCTCACCGACGGATGCAGCTAGAACATAAATAATAATAACTTTCATTGTTACCATCCCCTTAACCGTCTGTTTTTTACTATGAAAAAAATGTGAACAATTTATAAATTTATTAAAAATAAGAAGTCACAAAGATATTTGGCGATCCCGCTAACAGAAGGCAAGCCGACAAGCAGGCAGTACAAACTCAAAGCCTGCAAGTCATTATATAAAATATAAATCACCACTGAAAAGGCAATATTATGGTGGTGGTGCTGGTTTACGTAAATGAGTCTAGATGAATTATAGCGCAACCCTAAATTAGCACATACAGTTATTCAGAGCGAAACAAACTATGTATTTAAATCGATTGCAAAGTGATGGATTTATACCACGTCCGTTTAAAACATGCACATCGCATTTACCCGCTGAAATAATATATATTATTTTTAATGCAAAGTAGCTATTGACACAAAAATATACTAACTCCATGGCGAACAGAAATAAAGAGATCCATCTCCGTGTATAAAAAGTGAAATTACGGAGACGCTCCTGTCCCGAGAGGCTGCCCGTGAAGGAGAGCGCCGGAACTGTTAGCGTAGGGTACTATATTACGATGGCCTAAATTGTTTAGGACTAGGTACGTAAATAGTTGAGAGGTCAGTATACAATGGTCTCTTTGACTACTGTGTGTACCAAAAATATTAAACTTTTCTACTCGGCACAATTGACGTCAACCATAACTGATAATTTTTCCTCACACCCTGATTACTCGACATGCGAAGGGATGATGCGAAGAATATATCAACTGCTTATAGTTTGACACGTTTTCAACATGTCCTCCAAATAAGATACCTCTACTTTTAAAATTCTTGCATGCTACGCGGCCTTCTTAGCCATAACGCTTAGTATTTTCAAGATACGAGCACTAACTAATCTTTATTGATGATCTACAACAATATAGGTTGGGCCTGCTATCGGGTGTACTCGCCAGCTGTACGAGCTATCCCCGTTTTCCTGACCTGATCTACGGACTTTTTTATTATTTAATAACCCACTGAAAAATATTACAGATGTCAAGTTTGCGAGTCATCGACCAGAACTATCGCAATTCACAGTCAAAGCAATACCGTACCAACTTGCCCCCAAGATTGGGAAGAATTATGGATTGGATACAGCTTCCTAATGGTACATTTTTATCTATTTACCACATGCTAATACAAAGCCTAATGAAATCTATCGCGCATTATTCCGTGTCTCGATGTACATGTGTGTGATACAGTGGAGTCCAGCGTGTTGGCCCAGATGTGCTCAGCCTCGCCGCTTGTTGCAGCACACGGCCGTCGCCGACGCGTCGGGCCAGAGCCTCATATCCCCTGGCTCGTGCCTGCGCGATTTCCGCATCAGGCCCTTCATTGAGTGCAACGGACTGGGCCGCTGTAATTACTTCGCCACTTCGGTCTCCTACTGGCTATCGGTCATCGACGACAACAGAATGTTCCAGAAACCCACACAGGAAACTCTTAAGGCGGACCATGTTTCGAAAATTAGCAGGTTTGCTTGATATTTGCATAAAATCATTTTACACGATCACGAAGTCGCCTAAGGCGTTTATAGTGCTAGATGCCGGAACAGCCGACTGTGATACGTAGTATTCATTGCAGTATGATAAAAACAATTTTGACAGAAAAATTGCTTATATGATCATTTTAATTAAAATTACTTTTCACTTGTTGTATTACAATATATAATACTTAGGTATATAAATCTTATAAGCAGTGACAACCTTGTGGTTTGAAATTGGCGCTCTCACTACGCGAGAGCACGTTTAAATGCCCAAGCATGCGCCTTTTAAAAATGTGCATTTTAAGTTTAAATATAACTTGCTGCAACGGTGAAAGAAAACGTAGCGTGGAAACCCGCGCATCTTAGAGTTCTCTAAAAAAAATGTTCACTAATCAAAGGCGTGTGAAGGTTGCCAACCCGCGCTTGGCCGGCGTGGCAGATTATGGCCTCGACCCCCCAACTGTGGAACGATAAAAGAGTTGAAGAAAATCTTAGATAGCAAAAGAAATAATAATCGATAGATAACGTAGATGAAAGGTTGCAATGTGTTCGTTTTCGTCGGGTAGGTGTGCCGTGTGCATGAGGAGGCGGGCGGGCCTGGCCAGCGCGCCGGCGGGCGGGCGCGTGGACGCCGTGCCCCACGCCGTGCGCCGGCCGCCGCACGCGCGGCGCCAGCCCGGCGCGCGCCGCGGCCACCGGCGCGCCTGGCGCACGGCGCCCGGCCGGCGCTGAGCCGCGACGCTCTGCACCGCGGCTGCTACGTGTAAATGATCATTGAGGACTGAGTACAAGTGATTATGGTAAATAGTCAATATGTAATTAATAATGAATGATAAACACTGCCAATTAAAAAATAATCGAACATATCTAAGACTCGATTGTGCTTATTGAAATATGTACATTTTCTACATTGTAACATAATAAGTAGACTTAAATGTTATCTTTCCTTCTAAATAACTCGAAAAACATAAAAAAGACAAATGAAAACCAGTGAAGCACAAAAAATAATGTCGTCTGTATTATTGCAAATGGGACGCGACGGTGACGTGCAGTACAATAAGCCTTTGTATATCAACTACTTCGAAATAAAGTAAATTAATTAATAAATATTATCCATAATGTATTTTTTTATTTGAAATGCTACACTCCCATGGCTCACCAACAATGCTCAGTAAACCTTGACTATTAAATAATTACACTGCGTACAGCGAGGGGGTCCCCGGGTAGCTCGTGTTCGCGGCCGGCGCGTCGTCGTAGTGCTGTCGTGGGCGGGGGCTGCGGGCGATCTGTGCAGTGAAGCGGCGCTGGGCGCTGTTCTTGGTATTTGTACATTTTCAGCAATGTTTGCGCCAGAGAGACTGGTAAAAACTTTCCTAGAATTATAAAAAGAAATATATTGTCTTCGTGGATGTTTGGCCTGGATCATTCCAATCTTAGAAGTACTATAGTGCCTGACCGACTGCCGGTCCATAGCGTTAGCCTCTCTGAGGCTGCTGGTTGTGGAAAATGATAGATTAATTAATTATTTATCTTGCTGTCGCTCAAGTACCTCGAGTACCTCGACTACTGTTCGACATGTCCAGGTCTGTTCAGCTAATATTTACGCTCTATCTGACCGAAACAAACATGGGACACTCGAGTGACGATGAGACGATTGAATCCGTAACGAACTCTCACAGAAACGATGAGCAGACATTAACCTCGATAAAAGTAGAACACTAAAATGCTGGTCAGAATAATAAAGAAACAGCCTTTGACCCATTGATATTTCCATTCAATACATGACTGGGACTGATACGGTCAAGTAGTGCCGCTTGGCTCCAAATTTAACGAGCATCATTATTCGGTAAAGGTTTTACAACAGTAATATCTTACTGTTAGGTGTAGCGACGCGCACTGACGTGAGAAGAGAGGGATGAATGTACAGTCACTGTCAAGAGCAGGGCATCCCCGGAGACACCTCCCCATCTATTGCCTTGCACCATCCCTTATTCGTAAAGAAGCCGTTTCACTAGCAACTCTCGGTCACTCATTAGTTCCGTCAGAACCACTTGGGCTCGATACAACTCTCGCAGCTGCAGACGCCGCTATGATTGATGGCCAATGTGCAGCAAGGGTCTGAGATAGGTCTCCCTCGGGTCCCTCAGAGATGATGCTGAATATGATGAATATAGGGAATTAGTTTTTTTTTTATTATGAAACTATTGAATTATGGTATATTAACTATTGAATTATGGTAAACTATTGAATAATGCTAAGAAAAATCTAATTATTTTTCGATCCCCCATCTCCTCAACTCTCACCATCTTACCTTATTTTATGGCGATTTGCATTTTTGTATGAGTACATTCAAATAATTTAGGCGTGGTTTGTTTTTCAAACATTCACACACACAATAGATATTTCTATATTTCTAATCTAGTTTAAAACTGATCGTCCCTGAATATGTTACGGTGAATAGGCATTTTCTAGGCAATGAGTGTATGGATAGATTAACTTGTCGCACTCTGCGAGCCCCGAGGACTGCCGCCCTCCCGACCGGTTGCCATGGGAACAACTGCCCGAGTGGCGAGCGCCCAGCCGCGCGCAGGCGGCGACGGCGCGGGAGCGGGCGTCCGGGCGGCGACTCCACACACCGCTCAACTTTTTCACTTGCTGGTGGCGCGCCTGCGCTCGTTGCTGACGTGACATCTATTTGGACCTCATAACCGCAGCGTCAAGCGCTGCTGTGTTCCGGTTTGAAGGGTGTGGTCAGGGAGACATACTCTTTCGAGGCACTCCAGCTTAGTCCTCAGGGGTAGAGGCGCACCTGTCGTTAACCTTACAAAGGAATCTAATCTTATCTGGGGTAGATTACAAATTTCCATGGGCGGCAGTGGGCTCTTACCTTCAGGTGGACTGCATGCTCGTGTGCTACTTGCATGTTATAAAAAATAATGTAGCCACCGATCCCAGCCATGCCTCGTAAGACAATATTCGCCCGCGCTTTCAACCGCCTGTAGCCGCCTGGCTAACTAAGCCAGCATATCACATCTGAATAGGTGGCGAGACATTGATGATATTACAAACAGTTAAATAACAACAAATTATTGTTTCTGATCTGGTTTATTACAACACTATATAATACAAACGCCACAATGTGCTATCCCGATGTTAGTCTACGTGCCTGCCGACGGCGTCCAAGTGCTTCAACTTGTGGTCGTCGAGGCTGGGCCGCGCTTCGTACGTGCAGATTGTGACTCCGTGGCGGTGTCCCGGGGTCCACTCGCCCTTGAGCCCAATGTAATAAATCTTCGTCGTTTCAGCTCCAAAGTTACTAGGAAAATGCATCGTCAAATGTGACACAGACGAAAATGTAACAATCCTGAAAGAAAGAAAAATGTTCTTTCGTAAGGTTAACCTGCCACCAAAATGTTTTATAAGAGTCGTATATAAATTTACGCAACTGGTTCTGTGTAAAGTGGAACACTGCCCACAATCAGCCTCGTGTGTGCTTGGCTGGCAGGGTAAGTGAACCTACTTTATTGCAACTCTCAGGTAGTTACTGCAATAGCTCGACGATGATACAAACTCACGTAGCTAAAAGACAAACTTGTCCACCTGTCCTTTGTCATGAGCATTGTTAACCTACAGTTACACTTCAGAACCCCCAAGAAACTCTTGCACGTTGACTTCATGTGAGGGAAGCCCCATTGTCCGGCTAGTGCATTGAATGTATCCATTTTCTTATGCAAAAGAAACATGTTATTCCTCAGCATACAAATTGTCTCAAAATAAATTTCATTTCAATTGGTACAGCCATTTTGATATGCACTCAATGCAGTTACATTAACATTTATAATATTAATATATGATTAGTACAATATAATCAATAATATAGGAACTCACTAATAAGAAGTCTTTTAATAGATCATTTGTCAGTGCGTCCTGTTCTAACCAAACAATGAGAAAAGTATGCTGTGCAGTATTCTTACTTTGGTGTATACTCCAAAACACCCTCTGGGTCTTTTTGCAATTCAAATTCCTGGTCCGCCTCCATGGAGACATCATCAAATGTCATATTGGGCTTGTTCTTAAACCTACGGGCATACAAACTGCTGTACAACCAATACTGTGAGTGTTGCTGAGGCAAGTGGTTCATAGAATAAGTGTAACATGATTCCTGTAATCATCTATATTATAGAAATAACAATTAACACAATAATAAGCAAAATAGGCTTTGTCATTAATTTTATGGTGAACACAAACTCAATCTGGCCACGGCCGCTCGCTACTGGCTTTCAGTGAAGGCATACTGTTGTATGAAGTTCAGTAGCAGCGAGTGCAAATATTAAATAACAGGACATTATAAACAACAAAAAATATACAAAATCACAGCATGAATAATCAATTAAACTGATAGTATCGTTGCCTCATTGGTTGTGTTGGTTGCAGGTGTGACTGCCAAACGGGAGGTCCCTGGTTCGATTCCCGGGTCGAACACTACAAAATTTTCTTATTTAGATTTTCCAGTAGTAGTTCGGAGTCTGGATATGTGCCCGATGCATAGCCATAGACTCACCACCTATTACATAGTGTGT
>DWEI01004120.1:0-12007 GCA_018245875.1 Mysoria ambigua | reverse complement strand
CGTCGTCCGTCGTCCGTCGTCCGTCGTCCGTCGTCCGTCGTCCGTCGTCCGTCGTCCGTCGTCCGTCGTCCGTCGTCTGTCGTCTGTCGTCTGTCGTCTATCATCGTCGTCTATCGTTGTCTAACACCTATCGACATCATCTTATCACATGGTCTAGCATTTACGCGCTACGTGATATATTATCACGTATGAATAGAATCAATGACAAAGCGTCCCCTTGCTTTAAGTGCGCAATATCTCTTCGCAGACGGTTTTTACTTTAACATCCTCCGCCTCTATTTTCACGTCATAGTCCGGAAATTGGTTATAAACGACTTCAAAAAATCTGTCTTTCTCTAAGTTTTGTGAGTATTCTTCCGGCGCGTACGTGTTTTTCTAATGGTGGCGTTAATCGATCCAATATAGTTGAGCCATTTTGTGTCATTCTTACGGACAAATCTTATCAGTTACTGTCACATCTTTTTCAAAAATTATTTCTCATAACACCACTGTTTGTCGCAATCGCTAACATTAAACCAAAATTATCTATTTGTTATCTATTATCTATCAAAATTAAATATTTATCAATACAATTAGGTATTTAAACTAATTATTGTAAAGCCTTTATAATAAAGTTGTAACAAAGTGCGGACTTAAAATTTATCAACGATTTCTAATGATTTTGGTAAACTAATAAATATGCAGAGTATACATGGCAATGAATATTATTACCCCATTGAATAGGTAATAATTTAAACAATTTACTCAATCTATTACGATTCGTAACTATTCCCTTTGTAGATCTTAATTGAAATATTCCAGTCGACATAGACCCGATCATACCTTTATCTCATTCCTCTGCTGTAATAATTGATCGAATACTTGATAGGAATCGTGCCCCACATCAGGAAATAGCTCCGTGATGTTGTTATAAAAATATAAAATAAAGATGATTTCGTTGATACCTGCCTCATCGGTCATGTTGTTTCCAGGTGCGACTGCCGATCGACATTCGACAGTCGACAGATCGGTCGTGGTTTCAAATCCCGGTTGGGTATTATCGGAGTTTTTTTTGTTAGATTTTCTAGTAGTGGGTTGGAATCTGGACTCGAAGTATGTGCCCGGTGTATGTTAATAGGTTCATTACCTATTTCAAAGTGGAACAAAAACGAAAGTGGTGAAACGTGGAAGTCTATTAAACTCCAATCTCTACCTCTTCTGGGATAAAGAGCGTGATGATGATGATGCTACGTAGAGTGTCTAAGTATGTAACGAGTGTTTTTAGGGCTTTAAGTAAGTACACAAGTTCACACTTTACGACAATAATTGTGATAATGCATACGTTGTGATATTCCGTCTTATATTGTAACATAACTTATAATTTTGTTTACCTGTTTAAATGTTATGTTTACTTTTACATTTGCTTTACCAATTACTGGAATAATAGTTTAAGACACTTGAGGCGAACACGAGAAAGCTTTCTCTTACCCCAAATTGAAGTTAACCTCTTATAAGATACTTGAATAATTAAAAGCTATGGAAATTTAGGATAAAGCAGTTAAAATAATAACTTTGTAAGCATTATACTAATAAATAATACAAATTCATAATTATCCATATCGAGTTTTACAATAAATTGTTCATCGAACAGATCATCTGTTATTTTGTGCTATTGTGTGTGCCTTTGTTGTGTCTAATACACGTTAATGATCCAGAATCTTCCATTACGTGGAATGAGTAAGCAATTCCGTTGGTAATGTAGTTTACCAGCAGTGTTTCATTTAATATTTACTAATAACGCTCGTGGCAAGGTGTATTATACGTAACAATGGAGAGGGTGAAATGTTGTTGTCGTTCCTACATGTATAATGTAAGCGATGATGATAACGAAACGAATTTTCGAATCAATACCATATTGAACGCTGCAGCAAAATTTTTTATACGTTTTAACTGAATTTTCATTTTGAACATAATTATAAAAATATTACACTTTTGGTATGAAACAAATTTAGTTACGTATTACTAAAGAATCATCTCTTCGAAATGATCCGTGTGGCATTACTACTTGAAGATCGCTTTTGAAGCTATTCATCAACAGTACTGATCGTGTATACTAACTAAACGTACAAGTTCACTCAATGTAAAGAGCACATGATTGACGTTCCAATATCAAGCTCATATCACAGTAACGTTCTGTAGTTTAATTCTTTCAAAGCGAATTGATTGGCAACGAAATCGTCCCGCTGACGGACAACGTTAGTTGTTTTAAATAGAATGTTCAATTTTTGTACTTATTTTTTCCCATCCCGCCGCTATTATAAATACGTCGGCGTGGTATTAACTTATGCTCTTCAATCTATCATCTGTGCTATCGTGTTTACCTTACGATATGATACCTCGTTAACTTTAGTGTAATGTAAACAATAGTAGACTTTCGCTAGCGTTTGGAATGAAAGCGTGTGTAGGTATGAAGTGGAACAGTGACGTCAATGTTGCTTTATGATTCAATTCGACGTTAAACTGAGCTTCGCCCAGCTGAGTGCAGCCCGCTCTAAAAATAATGTTTTAACAATTTCACATACGTTCTACCAGGGCGCCATACCTACGCAAATACTTCAATATCTGAGCTTTTGTTAACCCTATTTTAATATACGTGATTACGAATCAATCTCAACAGAATTAAAAAAAAAAAAATCTTTTAATTGAAAGTAGAATCCAATGAGATTCTTTTAAAATATTAGAAATAGATACATTGTCACGCAATTAATTCCACGACGGTTTGTATTATACTAACTTTTATAGAATAAAAAGTTTTATTTGTTTTAGCAAATTTAATGTAACTAGCAATAACTTTTGTTCTCAACTCAAAACGTATCAAACAAAGTTAAAAGAACAGTAGCAACATTTGTGTGACAGAAAAGGGAGGCGTGGAGCGTGCCATTTTTCATCATAATTTATATGGGGGAATTTTCAACTCGTAAAGTCTCGGAGCTCATATTTATCAAAATATTGTGAAAGAGGTGAAAAATGTTTATGATTTTAATTTGCAATTTTTTTTTCCTTTATGTCTTTATGTTTACATTGTATGAATAATTTTTATTTGTATTGCATTTAAAATGTGTATATTTTATAACAATCGTAAACATTTGTATAATCATTACTCCTATAAAATAAGTAATTTTTTTAGAATGAACGAACGTAACTTCACGCCCTGTAAGCCACGAAGGGATAGGCAGAGGAATGCAGAACATTCCCACGATTCACTAGTTACGTTTACGTCCCACTATGGAATATATGGTGAGCTTATTGCCATGCATCGGGTACATATCCAGACTCCGACCCACTATTAGTAAATCTTAATTAGAAAACTTTGTAGTAGTCGCTCCGGGAATCGAACCATGAACCTCCTGATCGGCAGTCGCACCTGCAACAAACACGACCAAGGAGGCAGATGATTTTAGATCTTGGTATAAAAATTGTTTAGATACTCATAAGTCCTATTGCTCTAAATGTAGCCGTATTTTCTTAAAACACTATATTTATCATAGTTTCCAAGTCCTACACCATGATGGGGAGTATAACGTAACTGGTAAACCTCTTTGGAAATTGCAGATGGTATATTACTTCCTTAATTGTCTTTATATCTTATGCAGTACAAGAAAAAAGTTTTTCCGGACATCTCGTTAATGCGAATCTACCCGTATTTGATGGTTAAAGACTAAATTCGAGCGACTTTGAATTACTACCTTCTTCATCAAACCTTTTATTACGCCCCTAATAGTCCCGACCCTATCTCGTAATGAAAAGGCTAGAAGCCATTAACTACTGCGCTGACCGAATGCTGATTGGTAAACTATACTCCTCAGCTCACGCTTACAACAGTTTATGTCAAGTGAGTTTCCTCTTTATGTTTTCCTTCCCCTTGACACCAAGTGACATTTAATCTTTGAAGTGTGAATAACATTAACAAAATGATATATAATATTATATTTCTATATACACGTGTAAGTTAATCCTGAAAAAGGAAAAAAGGTTAAAGGTAAAGGAAAAATAACTGATACGAAATGTAACATAATACTTTGAATATACAAACCTACGGTTTTTTTCCGGAAGCGAATCCTTTGTAGGTATTTGAAGTCGCAAGCTTAAACATTTCATTATTAAAATAATTATTAAATAAAAGGACATATTGATATTAAACAATAGTATTTTTTAAATTTGGCCTGTAATTAATTCATTGTGACCGCTGAAATATTTATAGACTATTTAAATAGCATTGAGATATTTCCTTCGCGTGAGTCGGTGAAACTAACTATACTTGGAGTAGCATTAGTAGAATAATTAATCGTTTCAGCAACTGGAGGATTGTATACAAAAGTAGCGAATATAATACCACAATACCACAAAGATTCAAGACTAACACGAGTACGGGCCCCGACACTCCGAGTTAGTCGGCCTCATATCGTCATTGTTTAATTATTTATGTCCTCCCGCGTTGATTTCAGTCCTAAATTACAAAATTAATTATGAGGAAGCCCTGTCTGCGTATGAACACGTAGCGTGTAAAAGTAGCTCTGAATATTCCAAAATATTCTGAACTGAAACCTCGCGTGCTATAAATAAACCTTTATGTCCGTGGTGGGGCGCAAGTATATTCATCAATAGACTAACGTTAGCTGATAATGATGATGATGTAAATAATACATCCGAATTGGATCGTAAATGTTATATACATATTATGAAGATAATGATGGGTGCAGAAGCGATGTTGGCAATCGTTGCTCTCTGTCTACCTCGTGAGGGACCTGGCATGAAGATATGTTTAATTGTTTGTTAATTGTTAATGTATTAATTGTTTGTTAACAGAAACATTGGTGATACTTTTAAATTACCGATAAAATCTTGTAAGAGGTGAAATTATATATGTATATTTTGTAATTAGCTCAGTTGTTAAAAGATTTTTATGCGGAGAATAACTATAAATGTAGTAATAATTCTGCCTTAATCCATCCATTAAATCGTCATTGGAGGTCCAGTGACAAACTGCATTAAGCCACTATAACTCCAGCATAACCTTTTAACAAATTTTGGTGTACGAAAAAGAAAAAAAACTTCCGTTACAAGACTTGTTCAGTAGTTTGAAAAGTTAATTTTGCAACGCAACCTGAATTTATCGACTCATCACAAATTGTAAACAGCAGAATGTGTTTCATATTGAATATTATTGAAATGCAATATTTTGAAGTATTTGTATATTTACAAACGTTCGTTGAAACAACGATAATGCTGATACATTGCGTATATTTATTAACGGAAACATCTTTTAGCACTGCAGCTAATGGTAATAAGACCGATAAGTATAATAATTGTAATGTAAAATTAATACATAAACAAGAATATCGTAATAATCGTTACATTCGTCTACATAGAGTTCCAAATATTAGTATATACAGATCGTAATACCTACTCATCTTTACATTTCCCTTTGTAAACATACCTCGCACGCCCACACATGCCCATATATGCGAGGTTCGTTTACAAAATCACCGATTATTTCTACCGGTTCAATAAGTGTTTTGCACATGTGTTTGACGTTAACAAGAATATAATAAGAATTATTTATCGGTGTCACAAGCGAAAACACTTCATAACTCTGTTATTGACGCGGCCCACTCTAAGTCACTTACACATACGACATGTCGGACAAGTACCTCCATTTATAAGCCGCTTAATGAACGACAAATTAGCACGAGCTCATTGTTTTGCATGCACTGACACAACATGCAAACGAGTTTCTCCCGACTTGTAAAATTTTACATTTCTACGTGCATTTTAAATTATTCAAACGACATTTCGTATGTCATAATCGTGTGTCACAATAAAAGTCCCAGTGCACTCGACTTATTTGATCACAACAGATGAAAGTACAACCATAATCAAGCATGCACTGGTAGGTAGCAATAATCAAACATGCAGAAATTATCCTCGAAACGTGGTACATTCAGGGCCAAATCTTTTACACACCACTATTCGAATGACGTTCGTAGCTATGACGACCCGTCAACAAGCATATCACAGTGCTGACAACCTCAGCTCGGAATACACCCAAGTCAAATGAAGACTTGAGGTTTCGTTTCGCGCTCTGCAACATGTAAATGTAGAGGGTAGAGTTAGAATTAGTAGTGCAGTACGAATAGAGATTCGGTTGTGTACTAGTACCACATCAAATTCACGGCATGCTTGCAATTTAGAATTCTCTTTCTTTGATGCATTCCCGTATGAACGGTGGTTATTTTAATCATACGGTAAAATGTTTGCTCACATTATTACATTTCTATCGTGCAACGTCCGAGCGTCCATCCCACGGATACTAATCGTATTGACGGCATTGACGAGCGTCCAGCCCTTCCTGCGTCATGTAATTAATTAACTTTATCTGTTTAAGTAACTAATAGGTGGCTTGTGAAGTATTCGTGTCAAGATACGTTACATATGGTTCACGAACGTCCGCCGGGTAAACGGTGTCGAAAGTTTCAATAAAGCTCCTTGAGATTTGACTTAGATTTATGACTCAATTATGATTTATGACTAAATTATGATTTATGACTCAATTATGTTGGTTCTCACTAGTTAGTATCTATTCCGTTTCTGCCTTACTATCAGGCGGGAAGAGATAAGCAACATCCCTATGCTTAATCTCACATGTTTTAATCTCATTATTTTGTTCATGACAAAAATCCAATCCCACCGTAAAATCACTCGGGATTTCGATTTTGATTTATATTTTTATATCCCCAAAGCACCTAAATAATATATTCGATTTATACCTTTAAATTCTCTTATTTCCTGATTGAGCTATGCAAATTTTATACAATAAATTACCTTAATTATAAAATTAGAGCAATGCAAAACATTGCACTAGTTAAAGTGCACTGGTTATTCTGTACGAATCGGATCAACTTATGTTTGTTTATTCGGAATGGCCCGATTAGTCTCTCGCGACCTCCCTCCAATCGAAGCTAACTCATAAAAAAGGACTTCGTATAAGTCCGCAACTAGTCGGACCATTTCGATATAATAAACGTCAGTGAAGCCAGTTCATACGTAATAATGTGTAGTAACACTCACGAAACATTTAATAATTAAATAATAAAACTTACATATGTAGAGATCAAAGCATGACATGGAAATTATTATACAAATTATATAAATTAATATTAACTAAGTTGACTGCCTCGTTGGTTGTGTTGGTTGCAAATGCGATTGCCGATCGGGAGGTCCCGGGTTCGATTCCCGGATCGGCCCCTACAACATTTTTCTCATTGAGATTTTTTAGTAGCGGGTTGAAGTCTGGATATGTGCCCATGTATAGTAATAGGCTCACCACCTATTTAATAGTGTGACGTAAACGTAACCGGGTAAACGTGGGAGTGTGCTGCATTCCTCTACACACCTCTCCGGGGATTATAGGCGTTAAGTTACGTTACGTAACATAAACGAAATGTTAAAGAGGTGACTAAAAACTTACGAGTAGATTTGTACTTCAATGATGACACTTGGTTCTGTATTACTTAAAGAGAACGACATAAATCGTGCTAATTATAATGCTCATAATCGATTAAATCAGTAGTGGTCTGGAATGCGAGTGTGGTGCTGGCCCGTCACTCACACTACATACGCTATCATAATCCGCCTGTTTCATTACATGAACCTAGGTGGACGCAGTTTTGTACACCATTATAGGAAGTAACTTTTCATTTTAAAAACAAAAAGATTTTAATAATTTTACAGGCGAATTCCAAGATACGAGTACGAGCCGAGTATCATTGACGCAGAAGACACGATTTAGTAACGAAACATCATATTGTAGTACGTCCCAACGCTCGTTACACCATTCGTACACCACTGTCGATTTTGTCACGCTGTGTTTCCGTCAAGTGTACACTATAATTTACACGGTACTTACTAGTACGTTACGATAGTAAAAAGAAAATCACGCGTCAGTCGTCCCATACAATTGCAATGCTCTGCGAGGACAAGTCGGTATGATTAGATCGTGAACAATGTATACATATTTCATAGAAGGGTCATGAAAAATAATAGGATTGATGTTCCAACAGCGGAAAAAATGAATTGTTTCGGTTCCTTTTTGTTGTTTTTCCCGCTTTGCTTTTTTTGGAAGTGATTTATGTTGGACGGGAATGCCCACCGGCTATACGGAAAATGCCTCAGACGGAGAAAAGGAGAAATAAAGCTAATGTAATTTGAATACGCGTTCAAAAGGTTGAAAAAAAGGTATTTTGAACATTTTTGTCTTAAAAACTGGGATGTGACTAAAGGAGTAAAAAAAACGAGGACACTAGTGATTTACGAAATGGACGAGATCATACTTATTTTCTCAGTGTCATAAATACACAAACGCGAAATATTGCAGAGTATAGCTATTCAGTATTGTATTATTAACTTAATATCCGCCTAGGGGTTTCCTGTCGGACGTCTAAAGCATTATATCTCCCGTAGGTTATGTGTAGAAGCTGTTCAGGGAACAGAATTATTAATGACTGCCTATATAAATAAATGTTACGTTATAAATAAATGTCGAAATATATGAAGTAAGTTGACTGCCTCGTTGGTCGTGTTGGTTGCAAGTGTGACTGTCGATCGGCAGGTTTCGGTTTCGATTCCCGGATCGAACACTACAAAAATTTTCTAATTTAGATTTTCTAGTAGTGGTTCGGAGTCTAGATATTTGCCTGATGCATGGCATTGGGCCCACCACCTATTCCATAGTGGGACGTAAACGTAACTGGTGAAACGTGAATACTGATTTTATATTTAATAGTTTCCCATCTTATTTTTAGATCTAATAGATTTGATCTACTTCGTTGGTCGTGTTGGTTGCGAGCGCGACTGAATCGAACCGATCGAAAGGTCCTGGATTCAAATCCCGCGTCGGCCACTATTAGGTTTTTCTGTCTTAGATTTTATGGTAGGAGTTCGGAGGTTAACTTTGTGCCCTCAGGCACATCTACGAGTTAATATAAATTTATTGCCTCGTTGGTCGTATCGTTGTTAGCGAGACCGTCGACCAAGAAGTCTTGGGATCAAATTGGTGGAGTCAATTCGGTGTTTACAAGCTTCAATTACGTTACATTAGATGACAACCCAATAAAATACTCACTTTGTTTACAATATTTTTCAGCTTTATACGGACCTAATGGTGTTACGCAAATATATTTGACTAAGAGTATAATTTAAACATACGAGTATGTTTTGTCTGGTTCAGGCATTTCCAAGCGTGACATATGAAAAAAAATTGAGCGTTACAATTAAATTCATCTCCTAATTTATGTATCCCTAATTTCTTGTTTCATATCACGTGAAATTCGCATAATCCACACAACGTAAGACAATACAGTCAAACCAACCAACCCATACAGCCTAACAGATCGCATCCATTAGCGGAAATTCACAGTACCAAAGTCAACGCATAGGTGGGTACGTGTGTCCTTTGTACTAATATACACACAAACTTAAGCCCATTCTCTTGAATCAAACGGTATTTGAACCGAAATTATATCGTTCTTAACGATAAGGCGGACTTCTTTGAAATTTTACAGTTCGTTTTTTTATGCGATCTACCAATATATGAACCAAGGTCGTTTTGTTTGTATTGTAAGGAGTCCATTGTATGGTGAGTTTCATATAAGGAGTTCACACATTCAGATCTACTATATGATGTCACTAAATCTAAACTTAAATGAAAATGATTGATCTTTGACTTTCAATTCATTTTTATAACGGTATTACTCTTCCTTTTTTATAAAAAGCTATGATGATTCGTTGAATGACTTTGAAATTGCGGCTATTGTGAACCATCAAATAGCCTTATACGTTATGTGGGGTTCATTTTCGGGTCCCATTGTTGAGAAAACTCTAAAGCGTACTAAAGTTAAATGAATTTTTGCCGACGGAGTTTAGTCTTATCTGAACCGCGATAATCAGAAATCAGCGCGGAAAAATACGTAATTTTTAAAAAGTGTGTGTAAAGATTTTTCTTAATAATATTTAATCTTAAACACATTTGCATTAATTTTGATCGTTTCCAAATTTTACGTAAAAGTGTTTGTGCTTTATTTGCTGTAAAGAGATGTTTTATTTAATACCACCACAACTTATTGCATAATGCGGCGTAAACTGGGACGTGGGAAACGTGGGAATGTGCTATAATTCACTGCCTATCTGTTCTGAGATTACAAGTATAATGTTACATTATATTAAAACAAATATTAACAATAGATTGTCATATTTTTAGTACACAAAGAAATAATTTAGTACAAACGAAAATTTACTAATGTAACTTTTTTTAGCACGAAGAAGCACATGATTAAACTAACGAATCAGCAAGCGATTTTTAAGCGCATCAATGAAAAGTGCGGTTTGTAGCAGTATTTATAAGTGGGAAGTTGTAACGGCTGTACTTCCCACGGCTGTTTTAGTACAGCGTTGAAGCGAGCACGCGTTGCGCGGGTGAGGTGGCTTCTCGTGACCGTGTGCAATGCTCACCACCATGCATATTGATTTTTCAATACCCCCACTTCCCGTTACGAACATTATCTCACATTTATGGTTTAAAAACCGCCGCTGTTACCCCAATACGATCGTTAACGTAGCAACGACAAGGAAGTACAATTAATCCTGATTTTACCTTTTATACGAGTATGTGTATTAAATTACTTAACATCAAATTGTTATTCTACTTGTAAAAGTAATCAAACTGTATAGTTTTATTTCTATAGTTGGTATTGTTTGAAAAATCTTAAAGCTATTTTGTGTTTAAATATAACAATGAAACTAGAGGCGTAGAACTATATATTTTGGTTCTTGTAATAAGAGGTAACTATACTTATTACAAAAGTAGTACTAGTTATCCTTTGTTCTGTTTTTTTAAGACGTCCGCGTTGGCTAACTACATGTTATATTTTTTCCGCTGATGTGGTGACCACTTAGCCTCCAGCTAACGTTATGAACGACTCCGGAAAAGAAATCGCTTGACAACTAATCGAAGCAGTAACCTAAGTTGAATTATATTTGGGTAGTCATAATTGAAATGATAGCGATGAAATATCATATTTTTGCTCAGCCAGCAATTTAGTACTGCCAGTTATTGCATACACTGGATCTATATGTGGTGTCTGGAAAATAGGAACGTTGAACACATGTTACTTAAGCAGTTCGCGCTTCCTTTTACAGAGCACCTGTCAAAAAGAAATTCTGAATGCCTATAACATGAAACGTTTAATCAAGTCCAGGTCCTTTTGTACACCGTTTAAACCAAGATGTATTTAATTGTGAGCTGTCGAGTGGCAAGTGGAATTTTCGCGGACAATACCACATCAGAAGGACGTTCCGAAGTGCCACCTAAATGCCTAGCTACATACCGCTGCAAAAATAGAAAACGCTGGCTCAATAGAGATCAAAGTGGCGCCGCTTAATTCAACGCGGTATTAAGAGACTCGAAGTGGCGCGACTGGGATATCTGCGAATGAAGTATCTATATGCCAGTAGCGCTGATTAACTCTGCTGCGGCCAGTGTGAGAGAATATTTAGGATCAAATTTAAGTTTGTCAGGCATATACACGCGCTTTCGTGAGAGGGTTCGTCGTCATTAAACACGATTCATTAATGTTTTAATTGCAATTAATCAATTAAATAATCGATTAACTGAAATTTATGGGATGATGTACATACATTAATTAACTGTACAATCACAGCAGTAATTACAGTAGTAGTACAATAGTACCATCTATATACGATACAACAATATAAGCTTATTGTTAGTGTAGAATTATGTTGTTTCAAATATAAAACATTAATATTCATATTTAACATTAAGATATAAAAGAGCTAGTTTGTTTGCTAATAACTACTGAGTCGTTGTTCTCTAAGGCGTGTGAAGTCTGCCAACCCGCACTTGGCCAGCGTGGCAGACTACGGCCTTAACACTCTCATTCTGAGAGGAGACCCA
>DWEI01004119.1:0-12007 GCA_018245875.1 Mysoria ambigua | reverse complement strand
TTACGTTGTTTCTCTACCAGGCGTTTACTCAGTTCTATGGGGAGAATGATAAATTCAATAATTATTCATTCAAAAATAAATGAAATACACCATATTGTCAGGTATTCTATTTGGATTGTAAGCCGCTGTAAATTATGTGATAGTGAAAATTGATTTTATAAAGAAATAAATCTAAGAATTGTATAAGGAAAAATGTCTCATAGATAACTGACTTTAATAAATACTGCAGTATAAGATAAAGTAACCTCTTTGACTGATAGAATAATTAATAGTATGCAATTAATTACCCGTAAATACGAGCAATTAAATTATTTTTTTGTCTAAAAAATAAAGAAATGTGACGAATTTATCCCTATAATAAAAAGAAAAAAAAATATTTTATCAGTTATATTTCAATGTGTTCTATTTATTTAAACTTTAACTGCCTTAAATATTTATTTATTGTCGTGTTAAGGTTGAAGTAAAAGATCGGGTTACTCTCTTGTTCGTTTCAAGTTGTTAGTTTCCCACAAGATTTGTTCCGTGGCCGCGGCTATAATTCTCAATTACGAAAGTGGATCCATCTTCGCGTCGGTGGCTCGTCTGGAGCAGTCACTCAATATTATGAATCGCGGTTTTGCGTGCTCAATGTTTGACATAACGAGCTCCTTAACCGAATATTATGACAAACTCGACCCTCCGGAGGTAACCGTGCATAAAAATGAGGAAAATCCATATTAATGCGGAAAAATGAAAATGCGTCCATCATTTAACTTTTTTGGACTCTTTCGGACTCCTACAGAAAACAACCTACTGACCTACATGTTTCGGTGAAGTTAAAGAAACGGTGTTTCGATTGTGAAATGAATTTATTTGCGATTTGCAATATTCGATGATTTAAATTTATTACCCCAAAATACTATCTTAGCAACAATTTCTCAATCCACAATATTACCGGATAGTAATCCATGAATCGAAAGTTCGTTAAAGTTTCCTAATGTGTCATATAAGTTTCGTACAGTTGCTGTTTGTGCGGTAATCGTGTAAGTTACAAATGTTTCGAGGTGTCCTTGTTATTGATATGAACTTTGGACCGAAACAAATTGAATGGTGGTCAAACTTTATTATAATTAATTGACAAGAGCAGTGCTGATAATGGATCACAGATATTGAATAATAATATTGTTGACCTCGAGCTGGTACTCGTACATATTCAACATCCTATTTTGAATAGTGGCATAATTATTAGATTTCCTACTTCCACCCAATTCACACATGTTTCAAATACCAAAAGTGGATGGACCGAGTCGTATAATTATAGCATTTTTTTTTTTGATGATTTACTAATATTCCAATTTATTTTGTTCCAATATATATTCCAATTGTTTATATTCCAATTTATTTTCCGTGCTCCCTGCCTACCCCGTAAGGGACTCGGCGTGAAGATATGTATGTATGTATTTTGTTTTGTTTTATTTGTTTTATTTTAATTACAATATCCACAGCTCTTAATTTCTATATGTTACAGAGTTTTATAATCTAGTCTTGAAGCCAATAAGGAATTTACATTTTATGGTTAATTTTAAATTTGAATTACAATTACATTGTTTTTTTTTGTCATAATTTTCTTAAGATTTTCAGTTATCTTTCATATGAAATCTCTGATTATTTTATACATTTTAAAAGTAAAAAAAATATATACAAAAAATATACAGTCGAAGCCTGTCAATGTGAAACATGTAAACGGTTCAGAATTTGACAGCTTTCCTCTTTCAGTCAAAGGAAACCAATATATTATTCCATTTCCTATATACAAGCTTATAAAATATGGAATGACTTGTGATGATTTTTATGATATTCAATGAACCAATAATGCTTAAACATATTAATGTAATTCAATAAAAACATTATCGAAGGAAGATGGGAGATATGTACAGTGAATCATTAAAAACAACGATATCTTATTCGTTTAGCTCCTGACACTGCTAGCGAAAATTCGTATTTATTTAATGAAAATAAACATTTTAAATCATTACAATAGGTGCTCTTCGTATTTGTTATCGCTAATTATTTTTTAACCAGCGGTTAAACTAGTCAGAAGGGTCTAAGAGTCCGTAAATAAACGATGTATCTCTTAAACAACTAAACTTAATAACCGCTTTAATCTCCAGCTTTAAAGCTTGGCCAGTTACAAAGGCAGATTGGAAAAGTTTTTTCTTCTGAGAGTCCAATTAAACTTAGAAGCTATATCTCGTGGCGGAGCGGATTTTGCGGACGGCCGGAAAACACACGTTTATTCTACATTTTTGATCTCAGATTGATTTGGTCAAATAACATGTTTGTGCGTGGTGTCAATAAATAATTAAACAGATTATTGCCCCATAGATTTAGTGGTTAGCAACTGGGTGGCGGGTGTTCAAGGTACTATTTTATCTCAACGTATGATATAATAATAATAAAAACACTACGTTTATGTGTCATTTTTATGATGTCTAATAAAAAAAATATTTATTCTATTACTCGACAAAATCTGAACAACATCTGAAAATTTTGGACATAATCTGGTTATGAAAACAGTAAGATTCTAATGTGTGCGCCTTGCTGTGAGATACAATACAAGATACAAAACGACAATTTTCACAGTGTAATTATCTAATTCCCAAGGAGAAAATAGGTTATGTTTGCAATTAGATCAAGCTTTATGTCAAGGTGCTCAAGTGTTAAGAGTGGGAGGCAGTAAGAATACTAGAAAATCTAAATTAGAAAAATCCTCTAAAAAGAATGCCCTATTTCTACTAGTCTGTTTAAAGTATAACTATAGAAACTATAGGGAGCGAGTACTATCTGGTTATAATCACAGCCTTCACGACGTTCATAGATTTACGAACGATTTTCTATTGCGCTTCCGTTTCAAACTTGTTGTCTTTCTTATTATATAGAACTGAGCCCACGATTTCGTCCGCGTGGAATTCAAAAATTCTAAAAAAAATACTCTTTATTACATCAGCTGTCAGCTGGTTTTTTATTGTCATTGTGTAGATACTGCATCATTTAGATGCAGGTTATGAGCCAAAACTAAAGGGTCGCTTATACTGTACAGTGTAATAAGAGCAGCTGTGCAGTATTGAACTTGGCAGCAGTTTACAAGCCTGCCATTGTTGCTTACAACAGACATTACAATCGACGTACGAACCAGTTACTATAATGAACTTAAAGAAATTAACACCTAATATATTTGTTCGCGAGGACAGCCGTGTTATTTACGTCGAGTTGAAAGCCTTTTAGTGAAATGAGTGAAATAATTAGTGAGTTTGCCGTAGTGCTACGATAAATCGCCGAGTCGTTAAGTTGGTACAAATGCAGCTTGGCTTCCGGCCAGATCATGGGAACTTGCACATCGATTTAAATGGCAACATGCTCTTAATTCGAATTTTGTCACATCTTGAACGCCTATGTCTTCGGAAAATATTACTGACGTCGTGTTGTCTATTTTATCATTGAATCATTATGCGTACAATCTTTTAGTGTGAGGACCTAATATTTTATTATTCGTCATAGTCACAGTCACTGTTTTGTTTGAAGTTTTAATGATTCGATAATATTTTTACACTTAGCTCGCATATTACTACAGGCTTGTTCGAAATCAACACCATTCACCTATGCAAGTAAACAACATAACTTCCCAATTTTATCCTGAAGTGTTTGTTTGTACATACTTCATATTTTAACATTTTATTACTCGTTTTCATTTAATTTAACATAACATTACCCCTACATTTCCCCTAAGAAGTAAACATGGAATCTAGTACACATTACTATTCATCTGTTATATGTACGTGCCACCATGGAACACGGTGTGAGTCATTACCATACACCTGGCACCACACCAGACACGGAACTTCTACTAGGAATATCAACAAAAAAATCTAAAGTCTATCCGGGTGAAACGGCGGGCGACGCATTGGTTTGTCGAGTCGAGTCGACAGTCAAATTTATTTCGTCAATGGGCGGGCTTACACAACAAATAGAAAATTGAAAACGATTTCGTTTTGATCGTTATCCGAAACGGTAATTGGTTTTTAACAGATTTAGGCGCAATACGCCTTTTACACTTTTAACTTTGGTTCTTTACGCGTAATGAGAGGAAAAATCCACATTAAAATTTAGGACACAATTTTTTACGTGATCGCGCTGGATATGTTTATGTAAACATTGTAAACATAGAAAAATATTATTTAACCTGTCCAGGGAACTTTGGTTGGTTTTTTTCTAGGTTAGCTGGTTTATTTATACTTATTGCGTTACTTCCGAATCGATAAGATTGATGAAAAATAAAAGACTCGTGTAATATAAAAATTAGGTATATTACGTTATTATCTATTGAAAAAAAAACAGTTTTTTTTACATAATACTTTTAATAAAGTCGAATAGAAGTATTTGGCACTCCTTGTCCTCTGTCTACCCCGTGAGGGACCTGTCTTGAAGTTATGTATGTATCTATAACTATTTTATACTGTAAATGTAAGTACATATTAATACCTTAGTTCGAAGCATTGTACAGTGGTAATCTATCGCGAAACCAACATTAGTTACATTGTAATATACGGTTTCTAAGATAATCAAATACGAAGGGTCGTGTTTAAGTTTAGATGGAGATAATAATACACATGTGATATAATAAAATATCACGCTAATACTTCCCTTAAGAGATAGTCAGAGCATATTAAATATAGTGATACTTAATACAAAAATAAATAATAAATAAAAAATTGACGATTAAAGTAGAAAATACAAAACAATTGAATCACACTAAAAATGTAACATTATAAGCCGCCCACTTGGTGTGAACAGGCCTTAGCACATCTTGCGACGTACAGTTGTTCGTATCCCATAGCGCAGGATTGGGATCAAACGCTTCCTTATAACATAAAAAAACGACATATATTTTTCTCCTATAATTTAATAATGCTATACCAATATAGTGTGATAAATATAATGTTATAATAATATAAACTACAAAACATTAATGATTTTCATGAGAAGCAAAACTAACAACGAACCGACTTCCGAAAATTGAAAAGGTTCTGTATTATAAATAAAATGATTTTTACAGAGCACATGCCTACAATTCATCGTCTATTTCATCGATAGTTTTGTTAAATAACTTTCTAGCAAATTCTTTATTGAAGTAATCTGCTATCATATTCCATATGCTAATCGTAAACCAAATTAAAACACCGAGACAGCAAACAAGACGGAGTGCAAAGCCAATCATCTTTGCTTTTTTAATTTACATGTAAACACAAAAAAATACTATGAAGGAAATAAAATTTTATATACATATAATAAATTTGCGATTGAATATAAAATGTAAGCACACAAAAATTTCAGCCCTCTATATAATAATACTTGGATAATAAAACTAACGCTAACGACTTCAGTTCTAATGAAACAGATATTTGAAACTGTTTTACAAAAAGTCCAGGAACAGGATGTGCATACAAAGTGTGCTTTACACACAAAATATATTACCTAGTGTTAACAAAAGTTTCAAACTAGAACAAACATTCTTTCTCTTCAACTAATTCAATTAAAGCCTGTAATCGTTACACGTAACTGCGAGCAGTTAAGCCAAATGTTAAATCTCAAGTGAAGTTGTTCGAGGAACGGTTAACGAGCGTTCCCTTCGATGGACTTCAGTGTGGCACCCTACTGCTTACCTCGCTGTATTTACTAAAAAACCAGACGTGCCATGAATTTTTCGTTCCTACTAAAAGTTGTGATCCTTTTCCGTGGTTCGAGCGATGTTAAGGCGAAATTTGAATAGAATCGGTTTAGTTGCTTTGCTGTACTCGTAAAAAGCAACGGATAAACAGACATAAATATAATAAATAACTTTGGCATTTGCAATGTAAATTTAATACAACTCGAATCACTTAAACGAGTAGGCAAATTAAGTACAATTCACGTCCTAAGTACACAACGAAAATAAAAAATTTGGTAAGAAATACGGTTTCTTTATACATAAATATTACCGTAAATATTTATTTAGGGCTAAATTTCAATATACTTTCCATTTTCTATTAAATGGTTTTTTGTTAAACCATCTTTAAACCCGTTCGTTGAAGGCACTTTTAAATACACTAATATATTTTAATATAAATGATTATAATGATTTCCAGGATAAATAAAACACTGATTTATCACACTTTTAGTACTTATTTGTGATAACTTATTATATTTGGGTGTATGCAAATGTATTTAAAAACCGAACAACAATTACAGAATATTACTATAGCTTATAGTACTATAACTTTCAAAAATAATATACGTTTCGTAAGTACTTAAACGTTAAATAACAATTATTCTAAAATTAACTATTTCACTGATTGAAACAATCTTTAATACTATGTTTTCAAAAATATGAGAAAATCATTATGAGCCAAAAGATCCTGAATTATTTTTAAAAAATTGCATCAGGCCCGTAAAAGGCATCAGAAATAATTTGAAGAACAATAGGAATTTGTGGGTAGACCAAAGTCGTCAGAATCACAATGCTATTGGCTATAACGAAGAGTTTCATATTATCCAAGCCATCGGCAGATCTGTAAACATAAGACAGAACATCAATAATACATATGTACATTAGTATTGTTACGCCTAAAAAACGTAAATTCACGCCTGTAATCCCCGAAGAGGTAGGCAGAGGAAATATAAATTTGATGTATACAATAAATTGAATAAATAAATTAGGTAAATCATTATCGGCCTATTGCAATCCACTGCCAGACATAGGATTTCTCTGAGGTGTTATTTCAACACAGCACTCTATCTCGCACCGCTACACAGAACAGTTTCTCGTACCGCATACGCTGCGGTTCGCAGGCGGGCGACGCATTTAGCTGTGCCACGGCAGGACCCGCATATCGTACTCGTCTGGTTTAGTCGCCTATTACGACACATTGCATCCCCGCACGGGGTTAGGGAATGTATTTTTACTCTGTCCCGCCCCGAGATGGACTAGTACATTTATATTTTTATTTCTTAAATATTTTATTTATTGAATATTAACAAATTATTTTACATAAAAATTTTTCGCTGGTTAATGGCGGCTATACCGTCGTTGCACCCACAGTTAACACCTTAACTAAGGGACTTATGTATTTTAATTATTTATTTCGCGTACATTATTATACTACATACCTATATTAACCGATGTAACCAACACTACATGTAGTAACATGTAAATTATTACAGAATATATTTAAACGCGATTCTTTAACTCTTTTGAAATTAAATTAAATGTGCTAAAATTTTATAATGTCCGTTATAAATATATCAGGAATCCTTGCAATAAGAATATACATAGAACAATATTTTTCCATTTTCTATTCCGCGGGGCTTTAAACATGCAGCAAAACACAAAACTACATCTGTATGTTGTTACACATAAATGTCAGCTGTACTACATTCAAGATGGAATATTGCATTCATAAACGTACTCGTTACTTTAATTTTTCTTTCTCTTGGAATATTTCAACTACATATTTTTGTATATAAACAATATTTTCAGAATGTCTAAAGGAACTGGTCCTACCAATTATTGTGATATCTGCATTCTCGACGATGTCAGATGATGTTTGAGGATAAACTTAACGGATTGGTACGGTGCCTCGTTCTTGTATTACTAGTACATAAATATCGTAAATCTCGGCATTTCGTTGCGATCGCAGGTCGCAGGGCTCATTCGAAAAAGACAGTTAAGACAGAAATATTGTTCTGTAGTGTAGTTAATGTACTTTGGGAAAAGTAATTTGGTTTGGAATTTCTCCGATTTGAACTAACTCAGATCCTTGTTGGAAGTTTTTGATCATGTTCCTTGATTCGACGTATTATTCCTGCGTTACCTACATAGTAGCTATAAGCCCTACAGTATCAAATTAGTCGATTACATTTTTAAATATTAATTTATCCAATATTATTTAAAAAATATTAAAAAATAAATTTCTACCTAGACCTGTATGATGTAAAACGTCAAATTTCTAAATCCATACAAAATGCTCATAAACAACACAAATACAAAAAAAGCACCGAATTCCAAATGGACGTAAAGCCATTTCAAAAGAAATACATTAGTACATAAAAGTGGATCCCAAGTCTAGCCCTTTATAAGAGAACATTTGAAGTCTAATTTGAAGGCGATTCACTTTGCTTCCAAATAACAGAATGGTTTATTGTGAAATATATATAGCTCACTAAAGGAACTTGACTGTGCAAAACACAGTAATGCCAGCCATGCATGGATTTTTATGTCGATCGAAAACCTTAAAGCCTGTTCATCGTTCCTCCGATCTCGATATCGTTTGGAAATTTCCTTTGGAATACAGCCAGCTGACACCAAGATAACGTACCTACTTAAGAAATACGAAGTACATTTGTGCTCTTAAATCAGAGTCCACAGACAGTGGAATTGCAATAATTAGGTACATACATACGACAGAAAGTTTTATTATTTCAAAGATGCAGTATTATCGTATTCAAGTATGTCATTTCATTTAAAATTGATCACTAAAATAAATAAATACATAAAATATATTCGTTAAAAATACCTAGCTTAAGAATTGTACATGTTTAATTAAACCTAAGCGACACAAAGCTGAATTATAAGCTGTGTATCTATACTGATATTTAGACAATATTGTATGTCCGACTTGTAAGCCGGGTGTTATAAATTAAACCCATTCAATATGGAATATATTCATATATTCCATTTAATAATATGGAATATGTATACGTACTCATTCAATATTCCAATATGGAGTGAGTAATAAATTTGAATAAGACGAAGGCACATAAATGAAAAATACATTAGATTTTTAAAAAATATATACAATGGTAAAATATACTGTAATACTGCTATAAAACGATTTCCATCTTTCAAACGCGTTAGCCAATGAGGGCAGATGTTTTCGGAATGTTTTCGTACATGCAGCATCCAGTTTGGCAACGTCGCATCCGCAGCCATTGCGACCCTTGTATCAGGTCAGTTCAGTAATGACGATGTGGCGTTTCGCACATAATGTTGGCGTATAATCCGCGTGATAGAGTGCAAGCGGGGACACACGCCAAATTGTGTCATCTGCTTAAGGCCTTGCGTTCATCGAACTACAAATTGTTCGTTACCATTCACAGCTGCAACTACTTTATTTACTGTATTATGTGTTGTTGTTTAATAGCAAGTTGCTTAAAATGTTAAAGTTTTTACTTTCCTGTTGAGACAATTTAACATAATTTTCTTTACGCTACTTTTCCAATATTATTATTTAATCGAGCAAATGCTTGTATAAATTTAATTTTTTATTTATTATTCCTAACAATAACAAAATATGGTAATACCAATAATCGTATCTACACAATTTGATTGTAGATTGTCCTCTATAATAGTACTTGTTGTTGTAGCCGATCTGTATAAACATCTCCCACGATAATACAACGTAATGCTCTAGAGCATCTGGGAGCCGCAAACCGCACAATCTTGAGTCGATTGTCGTTCCGTGAATAGGACGCCTACGGCCATTACAGATAAAGTGGTGCTCCTTGAATCTGCGGCCACAACTAACGACGAACAATTTATAGTCGATTAGAAACTAATCCCGACCAAAACAAGTATAGTTGCAGACAGAGACTGGTCATTGAACTCATTACTGGTATTTTAATGAGAATTGCCATTAAATAATTTATTATGGATATTGTTATGATGCAAATGATTTTCACGGGAATCAATATCAACACATTTAACTCTACATTTATTTTCTGTCGGAGTGGCATTCAGTTTTTTATTAAAATAAACATACATACGTTACATTACATACATATCTTCACGCCATGTCCCTTACGGGGTAGGCAGAGAGCACGATGTGCTAAATAATAATATAATACGGTAAGTAATAATAAGTTAAAGGGCAGTTCTCAGGTATAGAAAAGCGTATGTGACTAATATTCAATATCATATTTTATCCAATCTATGACTAAAACGGATAATGTACTCCAATAAATAATTTATATCATACGCTTTTAATTTTTATCAAACGTTTGATAATACTTCATATTTCTTGATAAATAGTGTCACAGTGCCGTAAGCTCTTCAATATCTAAGTCAGTTTACAATTAGTATACCAGTAGAACAATACCTGAGCCAACTGCCAAAACCGCTGTTTACGTCGTCGAGGGAGTCAAGTTTTTTCAAAGTGTTATCCTGTGGTTTTGCCTGTTGTTTGGGTTCTGTTTTTAATATTTTCTTCGATGATGCGCTATTGAGTTTGGCCTTCTTCATAATCTGTAACCACATGAAGATTGATTATATTTAATATGAGATTAATTAATTAGGGGGAAACAGTACTATTGTTGGGCACCCTCCAATGATTGACCCTCGGGCACTTCTTTCTGTGTAATATGGATGCATTCATTTTATGTCGTTTGGCACATATTAAGTTTGATAGGCTTGCCTTAAATTACTATTTCAAAAGCAAGTATGAAAAAGTCGGGGAATATTTAATAAAAAGTTAGTTATCGGTAAGTTTGCAATGGTATTTCTATGTGTTTATATTATTTTGTACATACATGGTGTTTCAAAATGTTATGTGAGCTGTATAAAGCACTGACTGCCCTTCACTTGACTGCCTCGTTGGTCGTGTCAGTTGCAGATGCGACTGCCGATCGAGAGGTCCCGGGTTCGATTCCCGGGTCGTACACTACAATATTTTCTAATTTAGATTTTCTAGCAGTAGTTCGGAGTCTGGATATGAGCCCGACGCATGGCAATAGGCTCACCACCTATTACATAGTGGGACATAAACGTAACCGGTGAGTCATGGGAATGTTCTGCATTCCTCCGCCTACCCCTTCGGAGATTACAGGCGTGAAGTTATGTTATAAAGCAGATATATCTGTTTTTTATTGATGCCAATAGCTGAGTTTTTACTTGTTTGACGATATAATGATCGGCACCTAAGCCAATCATTGTATTTCCTGATTGGTTTAACGTAATAAAATGTCAAATAAAATACTTAAATTGAACTTGAGCTTAATTTATTACTTATTCATGTTATTTACTGTCTAAAACTACATATTGAGAGTTAAGCCGGCTAGACTATGTTTTTTCGGAATGACCCGACTAGTTTCGAACCTAAATGAGGTCCTTCCTCATGAGCGGCCGCCGATTGCAGCGAGGTCTGCGGCGACATCGCCTCAATCGGCGGGAGCTCAAGAAACGGGAAAAATGCTCAAAAAATAATATTTTTAATGTAAACCCCGTCTTTTGCAGATAAGCCGCAAACTTGTGTCGTTAACAATCTTTACGACTAAACAACACTAAACACACTAAATGTCTCTTAAGTTAGCCAGTTTAAGTTAGCCAGTTTAAGATAACCAGCTTAAGTTAGCTAGTTAAGTTAGCACGCTTAAGTTAGCCAACTGAATATAACTAGCTTAAGTTAGCCTGCTTAAGTTGGCAGCTTAAGCTAGCCCGCTTAAGTTATTCCGCTTAAGTTAGCCTGCTTAAGTTAGCCCGCATAAGTTATCCCGCTTAAGTTAGCCAGCTTAAGTTAGCCCGCTAAGTTAGTCCGCTTAAGTTAGCCCGCTTAAGTTAGCCCGCTTAAGTTAGCCCGCTTAAGTTAGCCAACTTAAGTTAGCCCGCTTAAGTTATCCCTCTTAATTTAGCCAGCTTAAGTTACCCCGTTTAAGTTAGTCAGCTTAAGTTAGACAGCTTAAGTTAGCCAACTTAGGTTAGCCAGCTTGAGTTAGCCAGCTAAAGTTATCCAGCTTAAGTTACTGCGCTCAAGTTACCGCGCGCAAGTTACGGTGCTCAAGTTACCGCGCTCAAGTTACCGCGCTCAAGTTACCGCGCTCAAGTTACCGCGCTCAGGTTACCGCGCTCAGGTTACCGCGCTCAGGTTACCGCGCTCAAGTTACCGCGCTCAAGTTACCGCGCTCAAGTTACCGCGCTCAAGTTACCGCGCTCAAGTTACCG
>DWEI01004118.1:0-12007 GCA_018245875.1 Mysoria ambigua | reverse complement strand
TGCATGGCAATAGGCTCACCACCTATTCCATAGTGGGACGTAAACGTAACCGGTGAATCGTGGGAGTGTTCTGTATTCCTTTCCCTACCTCTTCGGGGATTACAGGCGTGAATTTACTATTGCATATTTAGAAAAATAATATAGACGTAGGTTCTATTGTGCTAAATCTACAGTTGTACGACCGCGCAGTCTCCTTGCCAATAAACTGTGCGCAATAAGCTATTAATGTTGTACTCGCGCACTGGTCGCAAGCTCGTGCGCATGTGGACACCCTATCCCGTCGGTGTACCTATCCAAATGTTGTCCCAGCGGATGTGAGCGCAACAAACTATTTAAATAGATAAATCAATGAAAACAAATTGTGGCTGGCGTGCGAGACTATGCACGTGACCTTCTCATCTTGTTTCGTCTGCGCAAATATTTGTCCCGGGTTCAACATCAGCGGCCCGTAACGTTTCCGTTTTTCCGCCAGCCTGCGTCAGCCGTGGCGGATTCTGGCTCCGGCGCTGCTGTTCGCCCTGGTGCTGGTGGGCCTGACGGGCCACAGCTTCAACAGAACCAACGGAGGCCTGCACGCCTTCTGCTCCGCATTCTATAACGTCACCAATTCTACTACGTAAGTGTTACTTGTTTCCATAAAGAGATTCGGCTTATAATTGCAATCTGCAAATATGGTTAACCGATGCGATTTGTGTATGCTGGACGTCCGCGCGCAGCTGCTCGGCCGCCAGTCCGTTCCTGGAGCGCTCGTGGGGCTCGCCGTGGGGGCTGGGCGGGCGCGCGGCGGCGGCGCGCGCCGCCAGCGCCGGCGTGTGGGCGAGCTGGGCCTGCGCCGCGGCGCTGTTCCTGGCCCGCTGCCTCGCCGCTCCAGATTTCCAAGTGCGTCGCACTACGGCCGTGCTCAGGGATCCGCAGCAGGTTCGGCGGCTTATCCTTAACAACCTTTACGTGACACCGCGCCTACTATCTCTTACTAGTTTCAATAATTACGTTTACTCTCCACTATGGAATAGGACCTATTCAATAGGTGGTGATCCTAATGCCATACACCGGTCACATATACAGTCTCCGTGTCAGTACTAGAATAAATTCCAATTAGAAAATTCAATAGAGCCCGGCCCAGGCTCAGAACCCAGAACCTTTCGATTGGCAGATTTACTTGCAATCAATATGACAAAAGAGTCAGTCAGGCTTTGCGAATCTGATTTGAACACAGTAAACTTCATAACTTACTAGAACGGCTATGAAGCTGCGTACTTTTGTATAAAACGATTTTGGGGCCTTTTTAATATAGTGAAGTGACAGTTTTGATCTGAAATAATATTTACAGTCTCAGATAGTAGGATCAAGAAGATTAAATTTTGTTGTAGAAACTAACACCATACTTGAAGAAGTCGCGCCGCTCGCGGCAGTCCCCGCTGGCTCCGAGCAAACATGACACTGTCTCTTTGAAGTCGGAGCCCACCATCACGACAGAGCTGGTGACGGCCTCCATAGAGCACGACCAGGACACCGCGCCGCCCTCGCTGCAAGCTACGCCGATAAGGAAAAACCATAAGCCAGATATGATCGAGCTAAAGAATACACCGCACTTGGTACCCCACAGCGTATTTTCTAAACAGCTCACCTAATACTTATAAGATACAGGTGCTTATATAATTAACGCATTTAATATTTCGCCATATTGAAAATTAATTATAAACATATGTATTTTTTGGTGTTAACGTTTTAAGCTCAATGGATGTAAATGTTAATGAGAAAGATGGGCTCAATCTAAGATTTATCCATTAAGAATGCATTTATTGCAATTACATTGGAAAAGAAGTAAACGTGAACTATATGAACCTTTTCGTGCGCTAATAATTAATATAAGATAAAGGAATATTTACAGAACGAATAATAAATGGAAATATACTTCTGACGGATAATTTACTATTGCATATTTAGAAAAATAATATAGATGTAGCCAAATACTAAACACAGAGCTCAAATTTCTTAATTCGATTTTAATTCATAAAATTAATGATCTATGTACGTTTAATTTGTATGTACTAATACAATATTTGTATTTATGACAATTTTAGAAATAAAACAAGCATGTTTTGCCTTAGAAAGTAAGATATATAAACTTACGCAATAAATTATTTACTATTACAAAAAAATGTTTTATTTTTATCTAATTTAAAGAAAAAACGAAATGTAATATCTAACAAGCATACATTTATGTATTATAGCGAATCCATTATCTGAATACAATAAATAAGTATTTTATCGAACCCATTTTGAGATCAAATGGACTTTTGTTATGATGTCTCTAGATATACATATTAAAAATTTATTTAATTATTAGTCTAATGATTAGGATGGATAGGTAGACGTTCGATACTGCGATGGAAACGTGCCCTGATTTTCTAATTTGCGTTTTGATCTTACAAAGTATGCACACAGTATTTTTGATCCAGTCACCTTTTATTATTGTAATTAAATCATTCATAATCTAGTTAGAAATTTCCTGTATCATTATTCATTATATTACACTGATTGACAGCGTAGTATATAAGGTTGCTGTCAAACATCCTGTTGACAATAACAATAGGTTATCTGTCATTGTCAAATAAGAAACTATTGAGTTGTGATAACTGCGATGTGTAAAACAACACAGGATTTATTACTACCATGATATTCTATCAGGTAAATAATTATTTACGCAGACGGTTAATAGGAAACCATCTATTTCGTTATGTACACAATGAAGCAACTGTAAAGGCTTTGTACGCGCTTGAAAGTAAAAGATTGCTGAAAATGAAAGGAGATGATGCCGCGACGTTCTTACAGGGCCTCATTACTAACGATATGAAACATTTCGAAGAGGGGGCTAGGTCTATGTACACTATGTTCCTTAACAATAAGGGCAGAGTATTGTACGACACTTTGATATATAAGTGGGAGAAGGACAACTCGTTCCTTATTGAATGTGATAAAAATGTGTTTACTCAAATGCAGAAACATCTAAAAATATATAAATTAAAGAGGCTGGTAGAGATTGAAGACATTAACAATGATTTAAAATTGTGGGTATTGATATCAAATTCATTGAATGTAAAAGATGAAATAAAAGATGTAATTTACAAGGATCCTCGCTTAAACGATTTAGGTTTCCGGATAATATCACCTGCTCATATGCCAGGGTCAGAAATACTTGAAAGACTAGGTGAGAAAGATGTAGTCCTTGAGAATAATGAGGATGGCTACAAATATCTAAGATATAAATTGGGTGTGAGTGAAGGAGCTAGTGACCTGCCTCCGGGAACGTGTTTTCCTTTGGAGGTCAATTGTGATTACTTACATGGAGTAAGTTTTCATAAAGGCTGTTACATTGGACAGGAGTTGACAGCTCGTGTCCATCACACTGGAGTAGTTCGGAAAAGAATAATGCCTCTAAAATTTTCTGAAAAAGTAACTGAAAACTTACAAATGGACACAGTGATCTCAGCTAATAATAATCCTAAGGCTATTCTGGGGAAACTAAGAGGCATTATAAATGATTCTGGTATAGCTTTACTTAGAATAAAAGAATGTTTAGATGCCAATACTCTAAGTATTGGTAGTTATTCAGCAGAAGTCAGCAAGCCAAAGTGGTGGCCCATTGAAGCACCGAAAGAAAAAATCATCAAAAGTGAATGAAAATTTGGAGATTCTGTGTGGTCTTAATATGAAAATAAAAAAAATTAAATAATTTAATAGTATGTATATACTTTTAGAATATGGACTTTATTATGAATATTTGATATATGAACACTTAAACCCTTTTTATTTTACTTTTAGTATCGAAAATACTCATCAAGTCTAGTGTTTATTGCTTATTATAACAATAATCAAGTCAACAATACAGTGCAAATCAGAAGTGCCAGTGTGGACTTGCCTTGGCTTGACAAAGAACAAACTATTAACTAACTGCATTTATTACATTTCAGTAAACAATGGAAGAGTCAAAACTAAAAAAAGAAGAGCAGCAGCCTGTGATATTTGAGTTTGTCTGTTCCGCTTGCGGGATGTCTGAAAAGGCCCACTATAAAGGTTCTACGCCACCATTTTCCCGTAACATAATTCTCAAGTACCCGAGCTATGTAATGAAAGACCCGTTCAGTGCACCGGGCAAAGGAGAAGTCCTGGTGATTGGTGCCGATTGTGCGCTGTGTGAAAAACCGATCTGTATAAGCAAAGACTGTAGTGTATTCTATTCTAAAATGTTTTGCAAAGCCTGTGCTTGTAATGTTATCGACAAATTCCCATCGGAAATAAAAAGCAAAATTTCTCAATTAAAAAAGTGATTACCCAATCTTGATATATTTAATTTATATATACCTCTATGATTTATAAGAATGTGTTGTTCATAAAGGGAAATAATAAAACGAAAAAAGTTTTATAAAATACTGTTTACTTTGGCTTTCCAGTCCGATTTTACAGTATTTATACCAATTTTCACAAATGTATTTTAATAACATTTATATTGACCAAAACTCTAGTTTCAATCACTTAATATAAAGTATAATACATAAATCCAAATAATACAAGCCAAATGTGGAAATGCGAATTTCTTACCGCAACATTACTAAAAGCTTACGGTCAAGTTATGCCACACTCTGTGGAAAACGGAAAATACAATCTTAAAATAATAAAAAATAATAATTACAGCATAGTTATATTTAAGGTATATATATTAATAAGCTCTAAAATCAGGACAAATTAATTACACTTTTTGTCAATTAGCAGTCACTCCATACAGATTGATAGCACCACATTACATCATAATAACCCTTTTGGAAAACCGACCAGTGACTGAGTTCTCTTCACATTACGAAGTTAACACTCAACGACAAAATAATTCAAATATGTCGCAGTTAAATTGCATACAATTATTATTACAAATCGAGTTTATTACAAATAATTGTAAAAATGTGTTATTGCTTTAAAATGTATTTTTTTTTTATTTCGATCGATGAATACAATGACGGATGATACATTCGAGTTCTAGAATATTATTACATTAGACCCTTACCGTACACCTAGCTATTAAGTATGCTACGACGACAAGTACATTTGTGATGAGTGATACGGCGGAGGTGGTGCTGTGACGTCACACATTGCAAGTCGAAAATATATCCCACACTAAGCTAGAGAACGTTTAACTAGAATGGTCGTGTGTGCAGCCTACAGCATCATTTGGGCAGTGTATGTTGAAATGTTGTGTTTAGCCTTTTTTACCAGCTCTTCAAAAAATATTACACTTGTACTCGGCCAATGCATACGACGCCCTAACATTAAGAATTCTAGCGAGAAACTAAGAATAACATAATTTTCCGATATCGACTACAATACAATAAAGCACAACACTTCCTATGTGGAACAAAATCGAATTACATCACGTGTGTATATCTATAAATATTTGAATTCCAATAATTTAATCTAATCGAGTTCAGCGACGACTACCGTAGACTATTGGTCGATGTGTTCATAATCACTGCCCACAGCCGCGGCCTCCGCGGACACCGCACTGCTCGGCCGTCAACGTTACGCTGCGCCCGATTTACATTTAACAGCTGCAATTTAAAATCCATAATAACAACGCAACTACAAACCGACTGCTCGACGCCGCCACGTGCCGAGCCTCATCCACGTTGTCGCTCCACCGACTGGTCGGATTGTACCGGCGTCGAGGTATGTTAGAAGATCCGCAATCGAAGTAAACGGGCGCTCTGGACGGGTGGTTACATTAAAATGACTTACGATACGTATAAAATTGTGATACAACAAACAACATGCTGGGTCACTCCAAGCGGGCACATTTTAACACACGACTAATTAAGTTCAAGTCGCACGTGTATCTTAACTAACGAAACTTCACAGCCGAAACGTAATTTTAAAATTTTGATACGAATGCATTTTTTTTTTTATTTGAATGGTGCCGACGAGCGCGTCCGGTGCCACAGCCTCGCATACACACAACGATTAATACATGAGCGGCTCGTGGAAAAGCCCGCCCTCGTCATCTTCCTCCGCGATGCCAGTGAACGCACAACTCTGACCTAGCTCACATACCTATTTGCAGAATTCACTTTACAACAACATTCAAAGATTTTAAGACATTCTTACATTAAAGAGTAAAGATTTCTAAATTGTTATAAAAATTGATTAAACATTACGGGCACCGAGTCCTCGCTATTACGGAGATTCAGCCAGGAATATGTAGAAAAACTTATTAAAACTACCCGCAGAAGGGAGGGACGACGCCGCCAGCGCGGCTCACGGGCGTGCGGCGAGGCGTGTGGTCGGATATTTAAAAAATATTTTTTGAATGAAATGACGGTGTCAACCTAAAGCTACGTAGTCTTTTTCACATAATGATGACACTTTTGACAGGTAATAATGATAATTGTTATATTGTGACGCCAGGTCCCTCACGGGGCGGGTCGTCTCCGTCATTATAGCCCGGACGTGTCTACGCCGTCGCCGGCGCAGGCCCGCCGCCCACCGCTCTGGGGAATTGACGTGACAATATATATTTTGATTAGTTGTCATCTTATTTACATTTATTATTAATAATAATATTTCATCCGTGACAACTTGTTTTTAATCTTTAAAATGTAAATGTGAATATTCATTTTATAACGTACATAACAAAGAAACGTACATAACAAGGAACATCGGAGTCGGGGTGTGATGGTGCATTATTCGTGCGAGTGTAGTCAACAAAATTGATAGACAAAAATGCTCTTTTCAGCGATCAGTATGTGAAAAAGACATGTGAAAAAAAATTAATTACAATTGAGTTATAACGTCTCGTCCTGGCTACAAAATTTTAAAACGTACTAAAATATAACCTCGAGCGCCGCGCAGCCTCTCGAGGCGGTGTCGATGATCTATTTTAAAACTAAACGCGACTCCAGCGCGTTTACAGACACATGCAAATTAGATATTTCGATGACAATCCATGACACACAAATTTGTCATTGATCACATCAGTAAACCATTATAAGCATAATCAATTTGTATTGATGACCAGCTCTGTCAACCAACTAGTGCATAATAGACTCGACCGTGCCACAAAGCACACGTGTCGTTTCACACGAAACGCGCGGTCTTCGTCATAGTAAGCTAATTGATAAACTAATCGCTCGATTAGTTGACTTATCTATGCAATTCTAAGTTTGCGGTATAATCGCTGTACGCACACAAGTAAAATGTTGAAATATTAACTTTACTTCACAAATTGACAAAAAAATAATAATGGAGGCGCGTTCATTTTTAAACTGGAAAATTTGTACCAGTAACATGCTAAACATTTATAATATTTAATTCAAACAATTTTTTTCAACGGCCATGCTCTCAAGGGACGACTAAAAATCGATCGAAGAAAAGTTGCACATCCAAGATTTGTAAAATACTGTCGCTACTAAGTATATACTAGAATGAGCGATTAGTTTATCGACTTACTATACATTTCTTATAATATGACATTAGGTTTACAGTCTAGCTACAAAATTAAGAACACGAATACAAAACGCGCGCACCGCTCGAGCGAGCCGATGGCGCGCCGGGCACACGACTCGACTCGCGACTGTATAAACTCCTCACTGCCCTTGTTAAGAACGAGATCATTGTATGTTGTATGCAGCGACAGTATCGTTTATAACAAGGGCAGACAGCCCCCGCACCCCTCTAGTCTACGAGGCTCTGAGTCCGACCTCGAGTCTTCATCCAGGAAAAAATCACATAAGCGAGAGTCGAGACTGAGTTCAGCTTCAGTGAGATTTAGATTTGTGATGTTCGGAAATGATGCAAAACATCAACGTATTTCTAGATAATACACAGTCGCGGTCGGCTCTCTCCTCGCACTATGTATACATGTGTGCAAAGGCAGAATGTTGTCCCGTCACGAATATGACTTCGAGGGAAAGAAAAAGATATACCATCTTAGTATAGCATCATCTTTATCTATTACATCGAGCTTAGACTATGAAAATGAGTTAGAGAATTGCACGACGCTAATTTCCCTGACGGGAGCGCGGGGCCGAGCACGACCGAGTGCTACCGAGAGCGGACGAGCACGACCGAGTGCTACCGAGCGCGGCCGAGCGCGGCCGAGCGCGGACGAGCGCGGACGAGCGCGGACGAGCGCGGACGAGCGCGGACGAGCGCGGCCGAGCGCGGCCCTCGGCGTCGCGACACTTCAGTAGTGTACGCCCCGCTTTACGGACCCGGTGACGCGCGCACGTCCTTACATATAAATCCCTTGGATTACCACATACAGAAATTATTTTTGAGCTGTTATTTTTCTACTAGTAATAAAAATCTTCTTCTTTTACCGATAACGTCAGCCATAACCTCAGAATCAAACACGAGAACACCAAAGCTACCCGCGCCAGCGGCCCCTCGCGCGAGCCCTCGCCTGCCACTGGGAACCTGCCTCGCAGCTCGATATGTCGCCGATGTCATTACGTTACTTTATTATCAACATTGCGAGAGGGCCACTAGTCTCATCCACCGTCCTCCATATTTTTAATATATTCGCCGCTACCAGATGTAAAGTCCTCTTTAACTAACATACATTATATTAACTCTACAACAGACGCTACATACATCATATCATTATTTTGTTATTAGACTTTTTTTACACATTATTATAGCTGCATTCGTTATCTAGCGATTTTAATAAATATAACACATTGTTTCCCTATACACTTTAAAATTTCGCTGTCAATATCCTGACGACTAAACCCTCCGCCAAGAGCCAGACGGTCAATCATGCAATAGGCAATCATGCAATTTACAACCTCCTCAACAATTCTTATGTAATTTTGTAGTCGCCTCGTCCGCGTACTTTTCGGACTAACGTCACAAATCGCATTTTTCATTCATTACTTGTTATCTGACTGCTTGATTATTGTTGTTGTCTATGTGAACAATCCACGTAAACGCGCCACTTTCCTAACGACATGTATTTCCGTTTAACCAATCTCACGTGCAAAGAAGTAATGAAATGATTAAACAAATAATTTGCCTAAGTAGGTCTAGTCCTCTCGTGTAAATTAATTACAAATTTTGCTTTAATTCTTATTTGTCATAAGCTTATGTATATAGGACATCCCTGGATAATTCGAACATTTGCATAGTGTTACTAGTCCACGTCCGAAAACTTCCACCATGTATGAAAATTTCAACTTCACGAGAATAACGTCACATACATGTGGCGACACGCACGAGTCGACGCGTGCGGCGCTCCAACTAGCTGCATACAATTTGTGAGCCAATTTCGAATACAAGCAGACGACATCGGAGCGAACGTCCCCGCGGCCGCGCGGCGCTAGTCGGGCTGCGGCGCGGGCGGCGCGGCCTGCGCGGGCGGCGCGTGCGGCGCGGCCGGCGCGGGCGGCGCGGCCAGTGCGGCCAGCGCGGCCACGGCCTGCACCAACGGGGCGCGCGCGGCCCGCGGCGCCGCCGCCGCCTCGTCCGAGCTGGCGCCCGACGCGACGCCCGCCGCCTCCGCGCCCGCCTCGCTGCCCTCCGCCTCGGGCTCCGAGCTCTCCTCCTCTGCGGGCCACGGCGCCTGGTCATTCGCGGCTACGTCCGCTAGAGGGCGTCATGTACGATTTGGTGTGACGTCACTCATCTTTTAATAAGAACGGAAAGAACCGTACAAAATTCCGTTCAGTAGATTTCAAGAAAATGGCGCATATATAGCTTTTGAGATATTTAGTATTTTGTATACAGAGTTGTACCATCGAATTTATCGCCTATCTATTCCAACAATTGTTCAATAAAATAGCAATAAAGGAGAGCGTGGAGTGTATTACATTGAAATATCTGAACTGAAATTTGTTTGTCGTAAGGACATTAAAATTGTAAAGTGCAAGATTTTACATTACCTGTAATGTCGTTGAAATTTCGGATTAATTATCAATTGAATACTTTGATTTTACCCGTATTGCGCAGTAGCTTCTGCTGCAGCGCGTGTACGGCGAGCTGCAGCGCCCTCGTCGCCGGCGGGGACAGCGTGGCGCGCGAGGCCAGCAGCAGCAGCGCGCGGGCCGACCCTGCGGTCACGGAGCGATCGGGTATCGTCGTGCATGTTCGTGTGTCGCCGGTGGGGGAGCAGCCCGGGCGCGCGTCGGCATTGGAATGGATTGAGTCATCCTACGCTGCACTATCAACGGAGCTAAGGTAGGGATTACGGGCCTCGAGGACTCCCTCTCTACCCGAGCAGTCTCATTCATGGTGACAACTGCCCCAAGATAACGAACACCCTGCCTTCCAGGGACGGTGGTGGTAAGCCTGTATGGAGCTCCCACTGGCTCGACGGTCACTCGTTGGCTTCCTCTTCGAAGGACAACGCCACAAACCACTCGAGCTACGCCACGCTCAGGTCGCGCGCCACCATGTCGTTCCTGACGTATCGGCCCGCCCCGGCGATGGCCCGGTGCGCGATGTTGAGCGCGGGTCGACTACAGCTAATTAATAGACAGCCCGCTTGCGGTATGGTACGAAGGGGGCAGGAGGCGAAAAAGCAGTGACGCATATGCAACTCACATCTAAATGTTATGTACGGGATGTATCTGAAGAAATTTCAAATATTTATTATATACGAGATATATAGGTAGTATAATTCATAAAAAACATTGTTTAAGGCGTGTGAAGTTTGTCTACCCGCGTGTGAAGTGTGAAGTTTGTCTACATAGCGGGAGGTCGTAACCTTCATATTCTGAGAGGAGACCCATGTTCCAACAGTGGAACTATAAAAGGATTAGAAACCAAATGGCACAGAAGCAAGAAGCCGCTAAGGTCACGGAAGGCGCGCGACGCGCACAGCGCCAGGCCGGCGGCTCACCGAGCAGCGCGCACAGCGGCAGGCGCGGGCACGCCGCGGCCAGCTCGTCGCCCAGCGCCTCGCACGCGGCCGCGCCGCCCGCCGCCGCGCCGCGCGCGCTGGCCTGCGCACCGCCACACCCGTACACTTCATCATCTCAAACATAACATATGTAAGCGTACATCGATATATTTTAAACATTCACTTCGTTAAAAAAGAAGAAAGACGTGAATCGATGACAATCCCTCGCCCGACCCCGTTCTCTCAGACGCGCGGTTGGATCACGACGCGGAGATGCGCCGGAGGAAATGAATATTTATAGTTCAAAATTTGATACCGATACGGCCCGTCGCTCATCTCACCTTTGGATAGTAGTGTTGCATAAACTCGTAAATGACGGGGTCCTCCAGCGAGTCGCGCTCGTCGAACAACACCGCGTCGATGTATTCCGACAGCACGCTGCAGTTCAGCAACATCTCCTCTAATTTTGTATCGGCCTGAAACGGAAATTGTCTATTAACTCACGGATCTACAGGTAATAAGCAATCTCAACCCTGATATAACAAACCCTGATATGACTGATATAACAAAGCCAGCATGACTTAGTTAACATTTAAGAAAAGAATGTCAAAAGTTTCAAGCCACCATCGAATTTCCGTGGAGTTAACAAAGAACACCTATCTTTGAGAATGACCTGATATACCGATTTCAATAAAACACCGAGCATCGTAGACAGTCTTAAGCACGTACGGGATCGTTGGCGACGTCGCGCCAGAAGGCGGCGAAGTAGTTGAAGCGCAGCGGCGCCGCCTCCAGCGCGCACAGCGCCGACAGCAGCACCAGCTGCTCCGACATGCAGCGCTGGCTGCGCGCCACGCGGCAGCACGTGTCTGCAAAACGGACCACGGCTGCGCTGTGTATTCTGGATACCTTGACACTGTGTGCTGGACACTATGGTTTTGACCATATAGACACCACATTAAATGGACCTAGAAATATATCGTGCTACGATCATTATTCTAGACTAAAACGTTAGAGCCAATCATTCACACTGACCGATAAACTTATGATAGGGCCGGAAGAGCGCGGCGAGCGGCTGCGGATGGTGCGAGCGCGCGCGGTGCGCGTGCGGCGCGTGGCGCG